>JAOYSI010006753.1:0-10185 GCA_025775065.1 Hiodon alosoides | reverse complement strand
CCAGTGCGTAGGTGAGCATTACCCCAGTGCGTAGGTGAGCATTACCCCAGTGCGTAGGTGAGCATTACCCCAGTGCGCAAAGCGCTTCTCCACTCTGTTCTGGAATGTTAACGCTTTGCTTGCGTACCTACACTTTTGCATGCCTTTTGTCTTCATAAGACAAAAATGTAATGCCACTCACTGCTAACTCCTATGTGCCTCCCCCCAGACGAGAACGAGTGTTCCAGTGCTCACACGTGCGGCTCGGCCTCCTGCTACAACACGCTGGGCAGCTTCAAGTGCGTCTGCCCGTCGGGCTTCGACTTTGAGCAGGGCGCTGGCGGCTGCCAGGACGTCAACGAGTGTTCCCAGGGCAACAACCCCTGCAGCTTCGGCTGCTCCAACACCGACGGGGGCTACCTGTGCGGCTGCCCCGGGGGCTACTACAGGGCAGGACAGGGGTGAGCCTGCTGCCGGAACCAACGGGTGGCTGGCCGCTGCCAAAACACCAGTTTGGTTTGATGTTGTGTGGCTGAGTTCACAATGTTATTATCAGGCTACGAGGCCCAGATTAATGTAACGCGTTCAGAGGCTATTAGCCGAGAATGGTTTCCCGGTTGGTTGTTGGTGCTTGCCGTCTCAGCCCCTCGTGCTTCTGTGACCCTCCAGCCACTGCATCACTGGGATGGGCCTCCAGGGGCAGTACACTCCAGGAGCCGAGAACGATGATGACACTCTGTCCCCAGAGGCCTGCTACGAGTGCAAGATCAATGGCAACGGGGGCAGCGGGGGCAAGAGGGGCCGGCACCGGCGCAACACGGGCAGCAGCAGCAAGCCAGAGGAGGTGCTTCCCCACGCACCCTCTCTCGCCTGGTTAGGGGCGGCAGCCGCTCTTAGTGCTGCGTCCATTCAGGGGAGCACCCTGCTGATCCTGTATAAATGTCATTAATCCTCGATCCTCTGTGGTTTTTTGTGTGATCCAAAAGAGCATCTGGTCAGATTGCCACGAAAAAGAAAAACATTGTCACCATAGCATTTATCCTTCTTTAATATCAGCTGTTTTTTTTTTTTATTACAAAGATATCGTAAATAGAGTTATTATGGTGTTTGGCTCAATTACTAAGATATTTAAATTAAATATTTAAATTTAAATTAAAATCTTTAATTGGAATGGATTATGATCATTTTAACAATATATAAGGATACAAGAGTTACTTTACTGGAAGGTTTCTTTTTGTTGTTAGACACAAGTAAACAGTTTCACAGACTACTATACCTTTAAAATCAAGATCAAAGATGAATATGATTTTGTAGCTGCTCAGAAAGGTTTATAAAGAATATAAAACGTACATATCAGTGAAAATGCTGTGACTCCCCACCCCGGTGAAAGCTGAATTCCTCCCTCCCCAGGAGCCGTCAGTTAGCATGGCCAGTGTGGACACGCAGGCCTCCATCCCCATGAACCTGAGCCTGGCCGGGCTGAAGAACCAGGAGCCATTGCTGGAGCTGCTGCCAGCCCTGGAGCCCCTGGAGCACCACGTGCGCTACGCCGTCGTCCGGGGAAATGAGGCCGACCACTTCCGCCTGCAGGAGCGCAGCGACGGGAGGAGCGTTCTGATGCTGGGGCACAAGCACCCCCCGCCAGGTGTCTACCAGCTGGAGATCGCCAGCCGGCCGCTCTTTGGCCCACGGCGGCTGCGGCATTTGGAGCACCAGCATGAGAGCGACTACCGGCAGGGGGAGATTGGAGAGGCCCTGCGCATCAAACTGGACATTCACCTGCACTGAGGGACTTAGCCACTGACTGCCACCCTCCCCCCTCCTGGGACAGGGCCTTTGAAGAACTGAGAAAACAGATTCTCACCTTTTAGTTCTGTTCCACCATGTCGTTTCAGTAAAACAAAAAACAGACTGAGCACTTCCAGTCCAAGTCTTAGTGCAGCCATACACAAACTTCCATCAGCATTGAATATTATAGAAAGACCAAATAAATCAATTTGACCAAATTCAGATTTTAAAAAAAAGTGTATATATTTATATATATATGTTTGGATAGTAAGAGCTTAACACAGGGCTTTATGTGCCTTTCTGGTTTATGTTGTGGTTCAGAGTTACCACTCTTTTTTTGGCCTAAGGTTGTTTTCTAATCCATTTAGTATTCTGTGTCAACGGTAGATTTTATTTTATTTTTACTAGCGTTAGTCTAGTTTTAGTCATCTCTACATGTGAGCGGAAAATTTCAGTGTCCTCCGTGCTGGGACATGTGCTTCTGCGTCTCCTTACCTCAACCTTTCATACACACACGGAAACACACAAATCCATCTCAATTGACCACCCTGTTGCAGTACTCCTTTTTAGCAGCAGGGGGAACTCTCTTCCTCAATAAGCAAGAACGGTGGCAAAGCGTATGGCCTGATATTCCTTCGGTTTATCCGCTAAAACTCTTTATTGGTGAATAAACTTTTGACTCATAATTTAACTAAAGGTGCTAACATCGTTTCATGTGCATTGTTTGCTTACAAATTTTGAGTCAAAGAACTGTCACACAACACTTTGACGCTGCAAGCACCCACAGGGAGGCTTTGAACTGATCTGCAATCTCACTGAAAAGCTGTATTCATCAGGGCTAGGCATTTCTGTATTTTTTTTGAAACAACGGTGCTAACCAATTCCATCATTGATACTGTATACAAAATCTCTATCCTTGAATCGATGGATGCAATTATGATACATTTTTGTAACCTGTTTTTTTTTGTGTGTGTGTGCAGTCTGACATTATCATTTCTGTGCTGAAAAACAGTATTACCAAACATGTCAACATCTTACATTTTTATTGTATTATTTTTTACTCTTAATATTATTTTTTTCTTTCTTGACAACAATGAAGGCTACCAAATACAATTATTGCTTCTATACAACAGACTGGAGTGGTGATAAATTTGTTTAGCTGAGAACGTAGGTGCAGTAACCCACATAATTTACAATTTATAATTACTGTATCAGTGCCCCAGAGCGTACACGTCATTATTCTAATATTCTACTATCTGATGTTATACAAATATTAATGTGATTATAGAATAATTAATGAGGAATGTTTGATAAAAATTCAGGGATCGAAAAGAGCCACTGGAAGCAAGCTATTGAGATTTCACAACCCACTTAACCTGACCTGTCGGCCAATCGGATTATGAGGCGTAACACAAGCTCAGCACTGTGGCACTTAAACATCTGGAAGTGTTTGTGATCTCAGGTGCTATTAAAAAAAGTGGTTTTGCTCTCTAAACACCAAGGTAACGGGACTGTCCTATAGTTCAATGCGTACATTTATGTTTGTCACAACCTTTAATGTTTTGATTTTATTCCATTTTAATAGCATTTTCATGTAAAATAATACTGTACTGTTTGTGAGTACTGTATCTCAGCTTCAGAGTCAAACTTGAAATGATTTACCATCAATCTGTGGTGTTATGAGGTAGTTTATGAGGAAACTAATCTGTCAGTCAGTAAGGACTGAGAGTGGACCTTTGTCTCTCCCATGAACATCCCAGGAGTTTTCCAGCTCCTTCTCTTGAGCTATTAAAACTGGGCCCTGTTTTAACTTGCTTCTAAAAATACACTAAACCAACTCATACTTTCAATGTTTAAGGAGAGTACAAAAACCAACTATTTCCAGTTTGGAAACACACATTGTAAAGATGTAATGCAATTATTAACTCTCATTTATTTCACGTTTGTCGGAGCCACAAATACCAATAAAAAATTGTGGGCTATATTTTTAATTAGTCTATTTTGAGTTTTATTTCAATGTCGATGGCAATAGAAGAAACTGAGTGTTTATAACACATCCCTCCTTCACGTTATCCACATCACTGCTGAAATAATACTCCTACATCTAAGAGCTGAACAGAGGGCAAAGGAGTTTTATTTTTTTTAATTCTGAAGTAATACAGTAGGAAAGCTATCCAATCAAAACTGACACGTGAGCGCAAAATACCGTGTCACTTGCCATTTGGAAAAGAAGTCAGAGGGGAAATACAGTCAGCGTATGCCAAAGAGTCAGAATACCAAAAGACAAATGTCTGATGTTGGCGAAAGGCACTGGTTAGCGAAACCCGAAACATGTCAAGGAACACCACACAAAATCACCACAATATCACCACAAAATCACGACAACTGCAGATGTGTCTTCTTGGTCATACACAGAATGAAATCTCAATGGATCCCTTCTTAAATCGCACGCACAACAATATAATTTCAATGAAGCAATAGCAACATTCCAGGTTTCTTAAAGGGTCAATCAATCTGTAAACAGCATTATTAAACAGGTACATGTACAGGTGGTTGAAGGAAATAATTACCGAACTATAGCAAATGTGGAGACAATACACTGCTGCAGCGTCATTATCCTGGAAACGGGCACATAAACGATCCTGCAGATCCAAACTAATTAAATCGGCCTTTTTCCATTGGAAGCAGCAGCACTGTTAGCTGATAAACCCTACTTAAACATAAGCTTAATGTGTAGTGGTTAGCTAAGGTTTGTTCAGTCTTAGTTAAACAAAAGCTTAATGTTTAGCTTAGGGGGAGAATGGGGATAGTACAGCTTGACTCTTGTTTAGTTTTTTGTTTTTTTTACAAATTGTAAAATGTAAAAATCTCAAGCGTAAAGCTGCTGGAATTCTTATAAATTCCTATTAATGTAGTCATACAGTGATGAAACATTATTTAAACACACACCAACTTTTCCCAAACAGGCCATCTCACCTCAATATGTATGTTTGAATGTGAAAAACACTGTTGTGTACCATACAGTTATTAGGTAATTAATGACAGGCATTCTAATGGACACCTTGATGGGCCCTGAGAGAAAAGGTGCCGGGACAATAAAGGGTGAAGAGTTCGCCTGATGATGACTGGGCGCTCTGGGTTCTCTCTGGGCTGTTAAACAGGCAATATCTCCTTTACCGACTTGGTCCAAGGACTAGACCAGGGCGTACTCAAACTGACCTCTCTCCAGCCCCTCCTTGTGGTCCGTCCAGGACGAGGAGGGCATGCGGCTGTAGGGGTCCAGGAGGACACGGAAGCAGCGCACCAAGAGGAAGACCAGGAAAATCAGCAGCAGGCCCACCAGGACGAAGGCCGTGTTCTGCTCCACTCCGCCAGAGAGAGGGGGGCCAGTGGGGGCCCTGACCAGCCAGTTCCCTGAGGACAGCAGCTGGTACTCCAGGGCGGGGACATCGCTCATCTTCCAGACCGTAGGGATGCTAGGGGGGGTGGGCAGGGAGGCCAGGCTGGGACTGGTCTCGAATGGGCAATCGGTGTCCCAAGAGAAACACTCGTATACGCACTTCTCAGCAACTTCACAGGGGCTGGAACCACCCAAACGAAACCTACAGCTCGGTCAACGGGTACACACTAATGCCATCAACAATTCTATCATCAGAAAGGATTATTTTTTATATAAAAATGTATATATTTTACAGCCTAAAAAGGTGAGCTTCAACTTGCTCAATAATTGTCGCTGTAGGTGAACAGGACAACATGAAAAAAACATCAGATATTTAAACGCTGACACAGGCTTCACTTTGAGTTGAGAGAAGGCAATCTAACCAATCAAATCAGTGGGGCTACGCATAAACATCACAGATAGGAGAAGAGGACGGCCTCTCATTGTCGTGCATGGGTGGAGAACGTTATCAGCTCTGTTGGGAGGACCCAGTTTGAGGGACCAGCATTGCTGAGACAGTAATTACTCCAACCTGGTTTTCCGATCGCCCATGAAACGTATCTGTTGAAAGTCTGTTCAAGGGCAAGCTGACAGTGACGTTGTAGGGGCGAAGATACCTGGAGCAGTGGAAGTCTCTTCTAGGTGCCCTTCCTGCAGTATGTTTTCCTGGGGCATTCCGAATGCAGGCCTCCTGAAGTCAGGGATCATGAGCGAGTTTGGCTGTATAGGAGCCAACGTCTTCACGTTGATCGTGGCCGGAATTGGTGACGTCAGAATGGTCTTACTGGTTGTGTTCTCTCACAGGGCCTCACTGATCCAGGTTGGGTAACCTGAAGACACACAACCCGCAGTAAGGGTTTGCTGCAGGCAGTACTGGCAATACAACCTCTCTGTGGTATGACACTGACCACTTAATCTCCCTTAAAAGCATTAGACTTACCTTTTCTGTCAGATATGGTTTAGTCTGGGTCAATTAATGAAAGCAATTTATAGCTGAGATTTAGCTTGGCATAGCTATGGTCTGGAAGGTGAAGACTACAGCCATCTTTTTAATTAGGAACAGCCATTTATGTTGCCATGGTGAATGCACCTCGATTTGAAATGACCCTTTATGTTTATTATTCAAAGGCCCAACGACATGAAGCCCAGCAACTAGGAGTACGATGAAGCGCAGAAATCCCCTCCCACCCGTTCTACATTATCACGCTGCAGGTAAAGCCCCTCCCACCCGTTCTACATTACCACATTGCAGGGGAAGCCCCTCTCGCCCGTTTTCCATTACCACACTGCAAGGGAAGCCTCTCCCACCCGTTCTACATGATCACAATGCAGGTAAAGCCCCTCCCACTCGTTCTCCATTACCACACTGCTGGGGAAGCCCCTCCCACTCGTTCTACATGCTCACACTGCAGGTAAAGCCCCTCCCACTCGTTCTCCATTATCACACTGCTGGGGAAGCCCCTCCCACTCGTTCTCCATTATCACGCTGCAGGTAAAGCCCCTCCCACTCGTTCTCAATTACCACACTGCAGGGGAAGCCCCTCCCACCCGTTATACATCATCACACTGCAGGTAAAGCCCCTCCCACTCGTTCTCCATTACCACACTGCAGGGGAAGCCCCTCCCACCCGTTCTACATTCTCACACTGCAGGTAAAGCCCCTCCCACTCGTTCTCCATTATCACGCTGCAGGGGATAACACACCCTGTTCAGTACCCACCCCTCCTAAACTGCACCGCATGAGCCCAGAAGACTGCAGGGGTTGCCCAGCTGTCTTAGCCTACCCACCCCTGAGTTTAGCTCAGGGGCTCCCAAGCGAACTGTAGGAGTGTTACTGAGATAATGAGAACAGCCATATGTCACATTGATGAGCACAATGTTTTAGCAGAAAAAACTGAGAATTACAAATGTGTGTTAAACACTTGTGTTTTATCTTATTGCCAGTTACATCCACTGGATTAACCTTCACTCTGTAATATTCAACCGCAGGGTTCTCACATTTGATGGCCAGTCAATCTCATCAACTAATTAACTACACGATCAGAATGGGAGCGAAAGACATTAAGAGGGATGGAAAATTAGATGGGTGAATCACCAAAATAACAGGTGCATGGGGTGTGTGGATGGACTCATGCTGGAGCCAATATCAAGAGAACTGAGTGCCCAGCCCTGGCACAAAAAAAGTTCAAATTTCCCTCGATAAGACACAGCCACGACACTGGGCGATTTGTAAGGCCGATTACGGGTTAACCTTGCATTTCCTCAATGCCTTAGAAAGAGGAAAAGAGAAATGACCAATGAAACAAAGAGAAGATGCCTGCTGGGGCTACCGAGGGCAGGTGTGAACAGGGAGGGTGGGACAAACGTAAGGGGGGTCGTGGGCCCCTGCCCATAGCTCAGACCAGTGCCAGCACGGCTGAGGGGCCTCGGCAGATGGCAGCGCCCCACGACCTGAAACACTATCACATAACTCCTCCGTAAAGGCAGACGGTCATGGAAAGTGGAGGACACCGATTGCCATGTCCCTGTCTGAGCTCTCATACGTCAGCACGGACATACCCTCACAAGCTAGAGAGTCACTCCATGTCCCTGTCAGAGTTCACACACGTTAGCATGGACATAACCTCACAAGCTAGAGAGTCACTCCATGTCCCTGTCAGAGTTCACACACGTTAGCATGGACATAACTTCACAATTTCCCTGTCAGAGTTCACACACGTTAGCATGGACATACCCTCACAATGTCCCTGTCAGAGTTCACACACGTCAGCACAGACATACCCTCACAAGCTAGAGAGTCACTCCATGTCCCTGTCAGAGTTCACACACGTTAGCATGGACACCCTCACAATGTCCCTGTCAGAGTTCACACACGTTAGCATGGACATAACCTCACAATGTCCCTGTCAGAGCTCACACACGTTAGCATGGACATAACCTCACAATGTCCCTTTCAGAGCTCACACACGTTAGCATGGACATAACCCTACAATGTCCCTGTCAGAGCTCACACACGTTAGCATGGACATACCATCACAAGCTCCTGGAAATTATTGAAAATTGTTCAACGGATGATTTTTGGGTTTGTGAAGGCATGGGGTGAAAAAAAAGATAAATATAAATATAAAATAAATTAGCCCAAAGACGTTGAACCATTTCAGAATATTGTGTAATGATGGCAAGACTCAACAGTTAGATGGCCATCAGTCGCATGAAGACTTATCCCACCAATGACCAACAAGCCTCTGAGGCTGTTCTGCCCCACCCCTGCAGCCAGTCCCTGCCAGGGCAGAAGGTCAGGAGCCTATCCATCCAGATCATAACGAGACTCAAGGTGACGGAGCCACTGACCTGTAGCTCTCGGCAACCCCCATTTATTATTGGCAAAACATATCAACAGGACCTGGTTGGATTTGTCCTTACTTATAGTTTATCCATGGATAATTCAACAAAGGGAGGAGACAGGTGAAGGGGCAGCGCCCTGAAGATTGCAGAAGTCTTCTTGTTCAGAACTAAACCCTTTCTGACTGAGAGGATGCACTGACTAGGGAGGAAAGGGCATGGATATCATCCACATCTAGGTTGTTAAGATTCTCTGAAGGTAATGGTGGTAGACAGACTGTTGTCCGAGAGAAACACAAGGCAGTTCATTAAATAAATATAAATTTTAAAACGTAATGCCATCCATCCACCGTTTCTCTTTGTCGTCATTGGTACAGTAAACAGGTTTAAAAATAAAAATAAAAAGTAGTATCAATCTTAGGGCGAATGTGTATTTTAAATATTTGAATCGAGAAAAGAATCGTGATGAATGTGGCGTGCTTGTAATTAAAGGTGCTAGATTTCACAGACATGTGTGTCATTGTAATTATTTTATCATAAATTAAAAAAATAAAGACACGCCATTGTTTTCTCTAATGATGGACGTGTAAAAATAACCAACAGTATAAATAACCAAGTGATTTATGTGTTGGTCAATAAATAAAGAAGACTGTAAGCTGCCCTAGATACGGACATTTGACCATGCCGATTCACTGAAAACCATCGCATTTCTAAAAACACCAATTAAAATCTCTGACCATATTTGTTTCATGAGGTTGAAAAGATGCAACAAAAAGTATACTTTTTACGTTTAAAAGAGAGAGAGAGAGAGAGAGAGAGAGAGAGAGAGAGAGAGAGAGAGAGAGAGAGAGATAAATTCTAAATGCATATTGCGAAATAAATAATATAAATAAAAATACGTGTTCATGGCAGCAGTTCGAATTAATCATAACGCGCTTAGCCCCGCGTCTGACATATTGACTAAAGTTGATAATTTTGTTGTTATGGCACCATTTGGGTACCTGCGCTTGCTCTAGTCCAACAACCTTACGGGAACTGAAAATATCAAATTCACATTAAATTAAAATATACAATAAAAAGAATAATCAGAAGAGTCTGCATTGACCAAACTAACCAATGGTGTATCCGAATTGCGTAGCCCTGTATCTAAATAAATTAGCCATGACAGAAGTTATCCATGAATATGAGATTGCAAAAAAAGAAAAATAAGACTTAACACTTCAGATTCAATGTCGATGGTAAGTCTCTAACAATCCATCCACTTACCTTTGTTTCTGGGCATGTTTTGGTTCTGTTCATTTATTTATATTATTGACTAAAGGTCTGAGAAGTTCTGGTAGTCCTTCAGAGCTCGCTGTGCTTTAATAGCTGAGCTCCCCTCGACTTTGGGGCGCCCAACTGTTCAAAAAGGATTCGTCAAAACGCCGACCTCTTAAAGCACCGGTACCCATTTTACAGTCCTCAATACCCAAGAAAACACGGCCGTTGAAAGCATTCACAGGATATAAATAATATCTATTTAAAATGTACATCCCTAATTCTTGTATAACTAATAATATAACAATAGCATTATTCACTCTATAAAATATGTATTCATTCACACACACACACACACACACACACACATACAGATATAT
>JAOYSI010006752.1:0-12600 GCA_025775065.1 Hiodon alosoides | reverse complement strand
GTTACCCGGCAGCCCCCGCGAGGGTGGCTAGAGTCCCTAGCAACGGGGAGACGCATTTCGCCATCCCCGTTACAATAAGAAATTAGAAGACATCCAATCTCTTACATCTTTCAAGCAAAGCTCAAATCTAGCCAACAGAATATGGTCCTATCTTTCTATTTAGTCATATTTGAGCGCAAACAATCTGTCATAAATCTCCATAATACTACTAGAGGAGATGGTATTTGTAGTACAACACAGAGAAACAGGTTCCTCAGGAATATAAGTTTGTTATTCAGGCAGTAGGTTTTAATAAGACAAGAGCCTTTGTAAACCTTATCAATCTTAAAGGCTATATGAATCTTAAATTTTTCGGGTTGTTGTTTGTATATTAATGTAATTATTTCCGATTTCAGTCAAAGTGAATGTGGAAATCGCAAGGCCTTGAGGAAAAAACCTGAAAGTAGCTCCATTCTGAATAGTAGTGATGTTGTGTTTTCAATATTATTTTCATAACAGAGTTTGGTGTTAATTCCCCTTAGTTCTGTACTATTTAAAGGACTACAATCTGTAGAAAGGGTTCAACTGCAGAGGCTGTGAAGCAGATGTATCTGGGAAGGTTACAGAAGCTTGATTGGGCTTTAACATTAACTTCCTTGCAGCGAAACTTTGTCGAGATGTCTGCTTATTATATATTTTATAGACCTTATGATTATGAGTTTTGGCCCCCAGGCTTTATAGGAAATAAATAGAAACTGCTCTAGAACAAAACAAAAGAACAAACACATGCATTTCTTGAAGAGAACCAAGATAATAAGAAGGCACATTTTTTGTGTCGTCAGTTTCTTTTTTGTAGGCAAAATTGAGACTCAAAGAATATTTGAAGTTGGAAAACAATGTAGTTTAGCTATAAAGCGAGCTCACAGATAGGGTGTCAGCCGCAGCAACACGCTTTTGATGCCTTTTGTGTAAAAAACATTTAATGTGGTATATGTATAAATTATAGTGAATTATAAACACAACGAGAGCCTGTATTCTGTTCTTTTAAGATGAGCTCTGTTAGGCAATATGCTCTACAGTGAAAACAACTACTGAGGCGAAATCGGAAGAGACACAGAAACATAAATCTAGCACTCATACCCATTCTGAACAAGATAAACCATAGCACAACATGAGCAAGGAAAAATTTTAAACAATAAGATTAGTTGAATGCCTGATACATATTGCAGTCAATCAATAAACATGGATCTTGGCTGCATACAACTGTGTTCCACTTTGGAATCACAACCAACACTGGCAATACCGTCCTTATGTCAGGAATCACTTCTTTATGGGAAAAAACTAAACACTGAATTTATTATCAAACAAAATGAGAATAGTTAAAAGTTAAAAATGAACTTACAAGGTTAATTGAGGATAACCCCCCCCCAAAAAAATCTTAATTGTAAGGAAGTCACATTTTGCAGTTCTGACTGAGCAGTTCAAAGTTCATGTTAATTGTTAATACTATCAACAACAGATTTTATTTGATGTTAATGTGACGTAAAATCAGTTATGCAATTGTTTATACATATTATATATTTTACATAATAACATTTAAAGAAACTTATTATTATAATGGCTGTTATTTATTTGTTTGTTCATTCAGTAATCATTTAGAAGTTATTAACAACAATCCTGAGATTTGTTTTCCTGTAAACCATACTGCAGAAATAGAAGGCTGTGCTTTGTTTATTTTGAAAACTCTCCAGTGCATTTCGTTCCATTATTTACACAAAGAACAATAGCCTCTAACGTTTTTATTTAATTGGCTATAATGAACAGACGGAATGTGTAATAATTTCACATGGAAACCTTTGAAATCTGTGTTCCATGGCTGAGAAAGAGATCTTGGTGACGGAGAAAGCTGTATTGCAGCCCACGTTTGCTCGAAAGAGGAAAGGAGGAAAGCAAGGTGTTTGAAGGTTTGTCAAAGACGAATTATCGTGCTACCTTAAACATAAATAAAGTTAATCAATAACAGTCACTGCCAGACGTTTTTAATAGACAAATAAAAAATTCACTCTGAAAACACACCTCACTTTTGGCCTTAAATGAATAAACATGCAATTTAATAGCTGTTGCATCCCTTTAAATATCAAAAACTGTAACTTTCTGAATGAACAATTTAATAAACACCTCTAGATTCAAAACCATAATAATTTTGACCTTTAAGGGTCTGAAAGCATTGATTCTCCTTTTAATCCAAATCCAGTCTAGATGAAAGGTTAGGGTTAGGGTCATGCCTGATAGTACATGGATAGGAAGCCTGCTATTGCTGAGTAAAACATTAGTTTTACAGTTAGTTTCATCAAGACAAAATCAACCATATCTGCCTCAAAAATTGACAAGCAAATAAGGGTGCCAGACTAAACAGTACAATGTCTACCGGGTGGGTGTCAGTCATTCCAGAAACTCTCCACTGCAGGGCTACTCGGACACAGAAACAGATTAGTGCCAGAACTCCACATTAAGCCACGTTTGTACATCTGAGCAGTCCTTGGCTGGAAGCCTGTAGTTCAGACATTGGGAGACTGGAATATAAATATATATTTCAATATATTTATATTTTAAGTGAACCCTTTAATCTGCAACATCGGTTTTCTTATCTGTTCCTTATCCTGTGAACTTCAGAATAATTATTTGCTGTGACTAGAAAATGACACAAAGAATAGCTAGACCAGATGCCCCACAATGCACTGCGGTCCTGGCAATAATTCAGGGCAGGACTAAACAGCTGGCTCGCTGACAGCAGAGCTGCCAAAAGCTGGCAAGAAGAGACTCACAGGGAAGCAGCAGGCTGCTAACCCTTTCACATTTTTAATTAGATTCACACACCCATGTATTTGAGCCATCGCAAATATACAGATGATATGCAGAGCATCACTTGTTAAGAAATATCTGCTTACAAAATGTTTTTAAAATGTTGACGTAGGTTTGGAGAATTTGATTTAAAATAATTCATCTTGTAACGGTAAACCCAAATAGAAGGGCAGATTCATTGAACAACTCATTTAAAAAAATTATGTTCAGCTTGAGTAGAATTTTCCCCAGATACAGACAGAAAAATTACAAGATAAATTAAATTATTGCTCTTAAACACATCATGCTTTTTAATCAATCAACGATGACAGGGTATTTTTCTGCTTTCATTTACTCTATTCATTTTAGTGTTTGGGAAATTAAATCCTGCAGCGCTCAAGTTTTCTGATGCAATAAAATCTACCTGCTAATACCTTTTATAACTGAGTCATACAAGAAACAAGAAAACATCTTATGTTTCTTCTTCATGGTTAAATGTTTGTGATAAAATAAAAGGGGCATGAGAATGGTTTGTGTTCTTGATTCTATATTTATTTTTTGTGACATTAACTAATATAGCTCTGCACTAGAAAACAATAACCCATTACATATTACATTGGCTACATTGGCTTGTTGCTACAAACTCAGCCATCACACTCAAAATAGTCAGTATAATTAGTCTCTTACTACCGCCTTAGCTATGCAGCCTGCACAAGAGGTTCAGGGCTGATTGGCTTTCAATAACACTATTAGCCAGCAGGTGCCCAGGAATCCGACAGGAGGCACTGGTAACCCATGATCCACAGGAAACCCTACCAACTTCCATCATTTTAGCCTGGACAATGCTCTGCTAATTGTGCACCACTGCTGAGCTCTTCCATTCACTGATCTGAATCTGAATCAGATCATAGGACCCATAAGAACCTTTACCAACTGAACCACTGAGGAGGCCGCAACTTTTTTACAACATTACACCACACAAATGAAATTACATTGAGGCTACATTCCATCCTTTGTGTGACTCCTCCCTGTGTTTGACTCCTCCTGTCTTCTCTGTGTGCCCTTGTGTGACTTACTCATCACCCTAGCCTCTCCAACGACTTTTCAGGCCTCTAAAACTTCCTGCATTAAGAGTCAATTTTACAAATAGGATTAAGAATGCCTTGCCATCTGGACAATGATGGAAAATGAAGGAATCAAAGTGTATGTAAGACAAATAACTGAAAAATATTATCAGATAATGGGATAAAATAAATTGCTTTAGACATTATTAATAAATGTTAAGTCAATTTTGGAATGCAACAATAAAGGAATTGAACATTCATTTAAACTGTTTAAAAACTGATGGTATCGTCCTAATAGTCAAACATTTGTTCCCAAACTGTTAAAATATAGCCAGTATCAATACTAAACATGAGGTTGGAGTTTCGTTGTAGTTACAAAAATGGGAAGAAACTTATAGCATGATGTGCTTCAATTGATTATGAAAATTTCCTGTGTAAACTTCATTGCTGAATCACCCTTTGTGTGCTAGATAATTATCGGCTCTCTTTCACTTTCTCTCTCTCGCAACAGTGGATGCCCACACTACTGATTTCCCTGTGTTCTCTGAGGCAGAGGCAAAGGGGTCAGATCTTAATCAAATTAAGCTGTAGAAAATTTGAATTAAAACCTTTGAGAAACGCAAATTACTTTGTATTACTCTGGCATATGAGAGAAACTGAACATCCAGCAGGGCACCTTAATAAGCACCCTATATCCTCCCAGTACTCTCTAAGGTACTTGTGTTCAGTACATCTCAGAATGACCCCAGAGTAAGGCGCCTTATAGCCCTAGAATGGAGTCCTGAGGATATTTATCTGAACCAAAGTAATAGGATCAGAATCATAGACGACTCATAATCACCACACCAAATGAGAACATTGGCAACCGACTAAATACACTTTACACTGTATAAAATACAGTTTTCTTTAATAGAGAAGTGGACGAGACAAGAAAGCAAAAAAAAAAAAAACAGTATTAAATGCAGTTATTAAATGCAATTTAAGCTGATTGTCAAAATGTTTATTTTGTCCCAGATTTGCATGTGTACACAGACATGCATTTTTATTTCTACATTTTAATGTTAAAATACACCTTTAAAAATAACACTTCTGTTTTTAGCTAGATTAGGTTTGCTGTGTTTTTGTCTCTTTGAAAGGCTAGATTTTTAATAATATATTAATAATGCCAATGGCATATATTCTCTGTTTTAATTATTGAGTCCCTGTTCTTTAATGAAAGCAATAATAAATTACTAAGAGAACTTGCTGAGACTTGGGCATTTATTGTTTATTATTTCTTGGAGGCTTACTTAAAGGTAGAGAAATAGCTTAAGAAATCAGATGAAGGGCAGTGTTGGTTTCCTGATGAACATACATCCCTCCACACCCCAGAGGTATATCCACACTAACAGTGGAGGACTGGGAGTACACGCCAAGAGTACTCTTGGCCAGGAGACCCTCCCCAACAGGCATATCGCCACAGGTTTGTGGGACTGCAGTGACGTCGCTGGACGGATGGCCAGACCCTACTGAGGTACATCTGAACATGGGCATGACATCAGGCCCACATTTCAATGGGTAATATGGACAACATAAATATTTTGTTCTCCAAAATACCTTGAGAACAAACATGTATAAGTTTGCTGTTTTAATGTCCTGCAAAAAATCAGCTTGACACAGAAACAGAAGCTTCACATAAGTGCTGAAAAACTTCTCAAACTGCTTGTAGGCAGCACTTTTCCAGAAGAAGCCAGCCCATGTGGAAAAACCTCTATGAGTAACTATTGTTTTTCTCTCTCTGACAGATTATCAGACCTTAGACAAGGTTGTATTTCTGCATTTGAGTAAGAATGGTGGAAAATAAATTAAACTAAATAAACGATGATGAAAGATGACACTTTTTAATAGGGGGGGATTTGTTTATTTGACTGGAAAGAGATCTGTTGGCTCCAATCTCTAGGCAGGGTGTTGGGTCACAGGGCCTGTTGTGGTGAGGACAGGCCTGCAAGGCCTTTGGCGCTGGGCCCAGGCAGCAAAGGCCACTGGGGAGATGTGAAGCAGCAAGCAGACACGGCTCCAGGGCAGGTGGTAAAATATGGTTTCTGGCTCTTTGCTGGTTATCACTGCAAAACAAGCCTGTCTACAATAGTCACATCAACAAGGTGCTCACACTCGCTTGTTGCCGTGAGACAGAGTCCTTTGTTTACAAGTTCTCTGCACCTTAAACTTTCAAAAAACAAGAATTTATCTCCTTGGTAGAGCGGTAGAGACGATGTCCAAACCTGCAGGAGGTTTTTTTTCTCTCCATTTACCTTTGTCAGTTCAACAGGCTTTTGTTTGAGGTGCACCACTGAGAACCGGTATAAAAGGTATAAACCTCAGGTTGAGAGGAAACAAAACAAGGTCAGCTGTGAGCATCTTTCAAGCAGGGGTAATTCGGCACGCACAATAAAAGTAACAGAACAGAAGTTCCATTGTCCTAGCGCCTATATTATTTCATGATCATGGCACGCTGTTATGAAGACACAAAACAAAAAAAGACAGATGTTGCCAACATTTAGTGAATTGAATGACGGTAACAGTTTAGAATTAATATTTGTTATAATTCAATAATTAATTTCTCCAGTCAATAATCAATACTTGTCTGAATCTGCCTACCTTTGCCACATTTGGCCCTCCTAATGCATCTAGGTCTTAGCACCTAATGCAGGCTAAGACCACATAAACCACTTGACCTGTTAACTCTTCTTTTCCTGTCCTGCCAGTTAATGCCCTGTAAAATCTGCTCCATGCTATGTTTTGTATCCTGAGCCACATCTGCCTGAATCTCTGTGTGGCTCCTTTGATACAAGCACACTCTACATCCATCATCCCAATCCCATGGTTTCCCTTATCCTCTTCTTTACAAAGGTGCTTATGTTCCATCTCCTCATCTTAAAGTCATTTTAAACCTTTTAACACTACCCTGGATAATTGTATTTTAAATACATTTAAAAAAAAACGTAAATCTACTGGTGTCTTATCATCTGAAGAGTGATACTCATCTTGACTGCTGTCTTTATGGGTTCAATGATCAAACTTTGATTTGGTACAGTGGGTTATTTTAGGCACCAGGGTGACTAGGCCTTTCTCAGGATTATTCATTTCCATTATGAAAGTTTCTGTGACATCAAGGCTTGGCAGGATAGAGCAGACTATAAAAATTCTCTCTCTCTGAAATTCGAACTACACATCAGTTCTAATTGGTTCAACAATCAGGTACCCAAACTATTCAAAAACAAAGGTAGATTTTATTATAAGCACAGATGATTTACCAACTTTTTATTGGTTGATTCTTTGTTCTTGTTGATTCGTGCTATATTTAAAGATACAAGTTGAGAGTATTTGTTTACTGTGCCATGTTACAGACCTTGGCAAACCAAATAAGGTGTTCAGGGCAATTTTTTTTCTCATTTTCTAAGGGTTAAATGATTTATGCTGGGAAACATTACAGTCTATTCTTTTTGCCCCTACAATGAATGAACAATACTCAAATAAATAAATTGAATTGACCTCTAAATGAAAGGTAATGGTCCAGTGCCTATGAAGTGGTATACATTGAATAGGAAGGAGAGCACTTTGATGTATAGAACCTCCCAACAGAGTAAAGACTGGAACAGTGCCATATGGTCCAAGAGAAAAAAAAAACTGATTTACTGTTTCTGTTTATTATTACTACTTCTGGAGCTTTGCCTGAAAGATTGGATTGGATGAGATTGGATGTCCTCTATTTTCCTACTGTTGAATTCTAACAAAACAGAAATGATCATCCTTAGCCAAAAAGGCCATCGTACAAGGCTCAATGATTATGTGCTGGACCTAGATGGAAAGATGATCGTTACAATTGATCCAGATCTTTCTTTTGACTGTCATACTAAAGATATTGGTAGAATAGCATTCTACCACCTGTTACAACCCGCTAGCTTTGGGATGGGAAGTTTTTTCCCGTGTGCTGTGCCATATTTTGTGTGCAGGTCCGAACTCCCTCCCAGAGAGTTCCAGCCTGCCCTAGCCTGCCTTGCTCCCGCCTCCCAGGATGACATCACTGATTGAAGACCATATATAAAGAGGAAAAGGAGTGAGAATGGGTGGGTGGTTGGAGGTGGTTACAAGTGCTTTGGTGTTTAGAGGTCTTGTTAGTTATGTGGCTTGTATTCTATATTCTGACTGCTGTTCTGGTTTTTAACTCTTGCCTGGTTTTTGGCTGTGAGTTTGGTTGTCCCTGTATTTGTTTGGCTGTTTTATACACCACTGTATATTTTTTGCACTCAGTTCACCTGCAGTAGGGGTGTGGCTGCCCTTTCTTTTGGGAGAGGGGTTCTTTTGTCTCTGTTTTTGGCTTAGGGAGTTAGGGAAGGATACTTGTTTTCCTTTGTTATTTTCCTTTCAGGTAAACTAGCTACCAAACCAAGAATCCTTTTGTTTATTATTTTGGCCTTGGCCCACGCTGAAGGTACGTCTGGTGTTTGGTTCTCTGTATAGTTGTATTTATATAATTGTGTATTACAATATACCACAACTTGTTAACACAAACCTGGTTGTGTTTTCCTGGCTGCCCTTATTTAAAGGTAAAATTCCATTGAATCGCGAGGTGGTTACTCTATGCGGCCTAACCTAGACTGGGCCGTAACACCCCTGAGAAACATTTCCAAGATTAGACATTTTTTAGGTGCTAAAAATCCATGCTTTTCTTACTACCAGACTTGATTATCGTAATGCTATATTATCAGATGGCTCAAATACAGCCACAAATACATTTCAAGTTGTCCAGAATGCAGCTGCTAGGATCCTTACTAGATGTAAGAAATATGATCACATCTCACCAGTGTTGGCTTCATTACACTGGCTGCCAATAAGGCAGCGGGCTGATTTTAAGTTACTTTTGTTAACTTTTAAGGTAGTAAATGGCTTTTAGGCTCCCTCATTCAGACCACCTGCATGGCCTTGTGTTGTTTCTGGCACTCACCCTCTTTGTATGCTGCCATAGATATATGTAGCTGTGAACACTCACAAAGTTTTGCTTTTAAAATTTTAAAATTACTTAACTTGAGATCATCCTGCTTCCATAAGTAAGCATTAACAATGTGCTATCTCTCTCTTTCAAGCAATCACGTGAGGCATCCTGCAGGACTGCAGCCATCTGGGCCCCCTGCCCTCTCCTCCGGATATTACAATGTTTTGAAACTCCTCTACTGGAGGGATCACACACTATGGAGATTAGTTTCAGCTCCTAGATCCGGTCAGCAGAGGATGGGTTCCCCCATTAAGCCTCTCAAGGTTTCTTCCTTGCCACAGTTGCCATCGGCATGCTTTTGGGGGGTCAAGCCTGGGACATATTGTATTTTTCTGTATGTAAAGCGCCGTTGTGACATGATATAAAAATTAAAACTGATTGACATATAACTTTTTTGATCATAGAAAACAATGTATTCCAGATTTCACCAGCAATGCTTCCTACACAAACACACCTCCAGACAACATTCAAATGAAAATCCAAATACAGAAACATGTACAGACACACATCACCTCCTGACATATATCATGTACCGAAGCTGTGGAATATGTTATATATTAGTAATATACTCTAAGCAGCATGGCTGTAGCCTCAACCGATCTTATACAGAAATTAAAGGGCCACCTGTGGTAGTAGCTGCTCCCATGCTAATTTATTTACATGGCCCACATTTGAAATTTGGTAATGAGACAAAGGAGTTGATTTTCAGGATATCAGAAAAAACAACACACAGACACACTCACACAGGTGCCAAACTCTTGGCTACCAGATTCAAATGAAATTTGTGTCTGCCTACCATGTTTATGTGAAGTGTAAAATTGACACTGCTTGTCTCTCCTGACGTGATGTACAAAATTTTTCAAACTGTAAGGTACAGATCTGAGGGAATTCTTGGACGTTCTAAATTGTCAGTTTTACTTGGCATAAATCACAAGAGCTTGTTTTCCGTGCATTAGAAGCCTCGCTACTGTAAAGAGCTCCCCTTGTCCTTTGTCCTATTATTGCTATGAAATGGCAAGGCAGAGTAGAAACAACTGTAATAACAAGAGCCCTGTAAAAACCCATAAAGGAGACGAATGGTGCCCCCATTTTTTAAATTCCTAAAATAATGTCTGGAAAAATTCAGTTTAAATCCACTTCTTTTTATATTTGCCCACATGCTGAACAGGCCTCTTACTATTTTACTGCCAAATTGTTAAGTATCTCCTGGCAGAGAGAGGACCTGGAATCTGGCCACACTTCAGCTCCTCTTAAACAAGCTTGTCCCCGGTGACACTCTGCTGTCCTCGATACCTGCTGGTGGAGTAGGGTATTACCTGTCCTAATGCTAGTCAATGCTGCCAAACCCAAACATTACCCACACTGCCACACATACACACTGTCTAAAATCCCACACACATACCAACTAGATTACTATACTGCACTGCCCCCTTCGTCATGACATTCCTGCGAAACGGCACTTTGTATGGTGTCAGATTAATGCCAATAGTCTTCTGCTTGTGAGAAAAAAAAGGTTTGATCTTGAGAGGCATGTTCTTCACTTGACATTACTACTCTCTACTACTAAATTCCTATTTGTAACTTTTTATAACTAGTTACATAAGCTCTTTCTTATACTAAATCCATACTATAATTAATCTCACAATGCTCCATTTGTCCATATGACAGTATGCTGGTAAGCAAAACATTATTTTTACACAGTACTCTTCTCATAAGTACAGAACTTAATTCACGAGTGCAAAGTCACAGGGCAGTGTAACCGATTACTTGCATAATTGGCCAAATATTCATCCAGAAAACTATACGTAATGAGGTCTGATATTGTCTGGGGAAAATGGAAACTTAACATAATTTGAGACAATTTGAGTCTTAAATTATGAATCCTGTTGTTGGGTCAAGTCACACTTCAATAAATTATTGATAAAATTGGGGAGCTACGTGGGGAATTTTTCCATGGAATGGAAAGGCGGCATTGATTAGCTCCATCAGATGGGGTTGGCATCTATCATTATCATACATTACGTGTGTGTTATTCCCTCATCGAGAATACTTTCATAAGTATACACACGTTATAGTACTATGAATTAAAAGTTACAAATACTAGTACAGCGCTTTATTTGCACTTGCTTAGATAGGAAATGACAATGACACAGAAAATGCTTTTGTCCTGATTTAAGAGTGTGAGACTTTTTTTATCTGAAGGCGTACACTGTCACATAACACATAGGTGTCTTTGTACTTCTTTTGCTGTTCAATACTTTTACTCACATCGTCCATGAGGCAGGGCCAAGCTGTCACAATAAACGCATCCGAACCACAACCTTGGTCATATTTAGGCTCTGAGTATTGGCAAGGGGCTGACGCATAATAGCCATTTAGCCGATTCAAATGAGGAAATTGGTGGTGATTGTGTTTTTGGTGCAGACTGAGACAAAAAAGATTCCAATTAATTTGGGAGTATGAATGGCTATTCTGGAAATTTTTTGTAGAGTTTGCGGTTGTTTTGTTGGCTGTATCAAAAAGGTAGGCTCGCCAAGAATTAGTTGTATAAATTACTTAATTGAACTTTTCAACATTTGATTAAAAGAGGCTGTCTACAGCATCAATACATGTAGGAAAAGTAGTTTTGTGCACGAATAATTAGTACATATAGCACCATAGACATACAGTGAATTTTATCTAGGGTACAGCTGGTGGTGTAGTGGTTAAGGTGACAGTCTTTGGATAAAACCGTCTGTTAAGTAATTTCATAGTCCAGGCCTTTTATGCCAGTACCTTTCATAGGATCTCCATGTGAACACCTCACCTGGTTTAGAGTCACCCACCACCCACTCGCTTAGGTATTCAAGAGTTCCTTATGTTAGAATAAGCAAGATTTGCACTAGAACACTAAAAATGTTTTTTTTTTATTTTAAAAACTAAAAATAACAATGTTTTTTTCAGTGTTTAACAACTGCTACAAACATACCTTAAAGCAGGACATAGCCAACCTGCACATGTTGATTCCAGAAGAAAACATAATTTTAAACCCTAGCAATGTGCCAACAAAAATATTCCACTGTGCACCTACATATTTAATTAGGACTCGAACATGTTTGATGTGAAAAGACTGGAATCAAATATTCAGTACAGATTTAGATTACAGAATTAGCTACCCCGTTATTTAACAAAGATATATTGAGAAATACAAAGCCACATTGAATAATATAATCTCATTATATTTTAATACTTCCTAATACTAATAATATTTTAATCATATCGTCAACATACTGTCATATTTCTGTCGCTTCATAGTCTTTTTGTTTAATGTGATGATACTCAAACTTATTCTTCTGCAGGTTCTCAAACTCCCCAAATAATAGAACAGAAATAAAGCTTGAAAACAGAATGGCAGTTTAATGCCATAATTGGCATGTAATATAACTTAACAGTGGAGTACTGGTTTACGTTGACACAGTTGCTACCTGGGTAGCTGGCTATGGTTAGTTAGCTAATAACGTATAAAAACCTACCAAGAGAAAATCTGTGGTTATATTTAAAGTTAGTGATGCCAGCTTTAATAAGAATGATACTGATGTCACATAATGTCACGTTAATATATTGTAGTGTTTTCTCGGAGTGCTACTACTCTGCTGGGTTCAAGCAAGGAGTCAGACACCGATCAACAGAAAGACGTGCTCTTTA
>JAOYSI010006749.1:0-12603 GCA_025775065.1 Hiodon alosoides | reverse complement strand
ATACCCCACTGTGTGAGGTGCTCCAGCTGAGTCCTCACACTCCAGCTGAGTCCTCACACTGATACCCCACTGTGTGAGGTGCTCCAGCTGAGTCCTCACACTAATACCCCACTGTGTGAGGTGCTCCAGCTCAGAAGATCATGCAACTGCCTCCCTCTCGGCCATGCGTAATTATGCTGTGACATAATTAACTCAGCAAGCCCATTAGCGGAGAGCTGGCTGAGAAAAAAAAAAAAGTAATGCTATAATAATTTGTTTTATGCATATTAATGAGACCAGCTGTGCTCCCATCCTACGGCAGAAATAACTGAACATACAAGCCATCACTTTCAAGGTTTCTTAACAGCCCTCCTGATACCACTGCATTCCACAAGGTCCATAACTAACTAAATAAAACAAGAGCTCTAATGACCACCTTTTTTAATGATCTAGAAAAAGCACCTGGCAACTGCACTCTCAGCTCCTAACATCACAGTTTCCTTGCTTTCAGACATTTAGACCACAGGTTCAACTAAGAATTCTTCCCGGAAACCAAACTCTAACCATCTGCCATAACAGGACATTTTCCCTTCCTGCACTTGAGCTGTTTTGCTCTTTAAACCGAAGACTACCTAAGTTTGGTAAGTAACCTTATTGATGGAGCACAAAGGAATGCACCAATGGGAAGGTCTCCTTCACAGAAAACATGGCTGCCTGGCCATGTGGGTGCGCCATTGTCGCTTATTAACTTCACGCTTAGTGTATATATACTTAGCCTTTTATATTGGGCGTCCTCTGATGCTTTCATATCACATCAAACACCCAGTGATCAATTCATTCAGTGGGTCAATAAAGTTTTCATTCAAAGGCACAGCCCCACTGCCGCAATCTTCCTGTCCAGAAACGACCAGCTCTAATCACTGGCTGCCAGAGCAAGGCATGAGCAAACAACTGTCCATCTCCACTCGTTCATCTCAGCCTCTGATCCACCCTGGCTGACCCCGGGGGGGCCAAGTGGAGGAGGTCTGACAGAAGTGGGGCCGCCTTTTATAGCAGAACAGAGAAAGGTTAAGTCTTCCTGAAGCACACATGGACACACACGGACACACATGGACACACACGGGCACACACGGTAAGAGTGCAGAGACGAGGTAACTGCACAAAACATCAAGCCTTCGAGTATGCTGAAGGAAATGTATTTAAGACCCGACCAATCAGAAGAGGAGGTCTTCCCCCCCAGAAAAGTCTGAATCCTCTAGAGGTTCTTTTCCGTTCACCTTTTCGGAAGCAGTATACAATTGTCTGTTTTATTTATCAGTCCGCACCTGTATTCTGCACAGCACACAAGTGTAATGTCGCCTGTGACCATTAGTGGATGCTGTCACACAAATATTTGCGCAGATGTATGCTCGCAGCAGAAACGAACGCAGTGCAAAAAAAAAACAAAAAACAGTTGTTCTGAAACGGTGAAGACAAATAATTAACAAAATTACCATAATTAACGCAATTAAACGCAAAGGAGACAAACGAAGGTCTCAAGTTTGAACGGTTTGTACGACTTAAATGAGGAGACCAGAACATTCAAAAACAATAGGCCACAACAAGGTTGGAGTTTCTGGGCTAGCACTAACTGAACTGCGAGCGAACAGAGAGAGAAGGCAATGCGTCAGAAGGAGGGAGTCCATCCAGATCGCCGACTGAACGAGCACGGCTTCCTCCGGCTCACTGGGTCGAAAACTTCCCGCTGTGTAATTAACTCATTCTGTACTGTAGGGTGACTGAGAACTGCTCATAACAAGCAACTGTTGTGATTACGCCCACAGGGGCGCACACGCACCTGAATTCACACCTGCAAGGTCAAAACAAAACACATCGGTGTAACAAGACGATGTTTGCCCGTCGTACGCATTGCGTTGATAATACTAATGCTTTACCAAATAAATCTTTCAACGTGACGTTTACTTATCGAGGGGCATGACAGCAGCAAAACTATGGATACCTATAAAAAGCTAGCCGCTTTTTTTTTTTTTTTTTTAATCATATCAGAGATATGCACACTTTCTTGTCTGACATCCAGCAAGTCTCCTGGTTCAGAGATATGTCTTTCAAAGCTCTGGGAGAGAGATGTCACACAGAAGTCTTTTCCAGTGACAAGGACACAAACGTCCTGTTAGCTCAACACCGCAACATTAGCGTGCTTATCCAACTCCCCGCCCCCACTCACCAGGGTCCTCCACCAGCTGCCTGTACACTCCCAGGAACGCTGACTCAGCCTCTCTGCTGCGCTTGTTGAGGGCGAGCACCTGCGGAGACAGGTTCCGAGGTCAGTCAGAGAGGCCGTCCGCAGTAGGGGTTAGTACACAGGCAAAGGGAGGAACGATAACGACGACAGACGCACATGTTCACACAGGTACAGAATATATACCGCCAGGTAAAATAAAATAAACACACACACACACAGCTGGTCAGCGTGTAAAGATTCTGCAGAAAGACAAAGGCCCACAATACAACATCAGAGAGATAATCCCCAACCAGTCATTTAAAACTGAACAAACTTAACTCATACCCGTGGTCAGGAGCCCGAGGTCCCCGTTCCCACCAGGGTTCCCTTGGCCAGTGCCAAGGGGGGGTACAGACAAACAAACGGCTCGTTAAGGCAGACAAGGAGAGGCCTGATGAGGGTACGAGCCAGACTGTGTTGAAGCAGGGGTTAGAGATCACGGCGCTGACAACAGGCTGAGAAACTCCGGCTCAGGCAACCATAACTATCGCTACTGCTAACGATCACTTTTCTACTGCTCGACTGGGAGTTGTTTTTTTTTACATTTGGCGGAGGTACGTGAAGTAAACTAAAAGTTTGAACCTTAATTAGCATTTCATCAGAACCATACTCTCCAGCGTTTACTCCAGCTCTAGCTACATTTCACGTGATACGCTGATACAGAAAATACACAAAAAGCCAGAGACTGACTTTTTCTTCACATTTCTCAGCACCTGCAGGTCGGTTTACTTTCGCCATGGCGAAGTGAAGCAATACAGGAAAGGGGGAGTGCTGTGTCGAAGGGTTGAATCTCTCAGGGTCGCCCGAAGTCACGCTCAGGTGAAGTCACCTCAATTTCTCATGCAAAACACCATTACTGTCCTGCCTCAATTCTAACACGCCGGGACAGGGATCAGAGTCTTCTTTCCCCTGCAGGGTCTACATATTAACGTCTTCAGAATGAGTTATGGCTCACGTAAAAATCTATTTCAGGGTGCCGCTAGGTTCAGTTAACCAATGGATCTTCATCAGGTGTCAGGGCCCAACGTTTGCAGATGCCAGGCACTGCCGTCTGAGTGACAGCTCCGAGCAACACAGAGGCCAGTCGTGTTTCAAAGACAGCCAGCACGACCACTCCTGCTTGGCTGGGCGTTTTGGGTGGAGCAGAAACGGAGGAAAGAGTAAGAGTCACCTTGTCACGAGTCCCAGACCCAGTAGGGGAGGCAGAGGGGGATTTTATTCTGCCAGAGCTTGAAATTACCCAGTTAAATCAATTCATTTATAGGCTGGACAACTTCCCTTTAACAAAAAAAAAGAAATACTTAAGATAAAGACCAATTAATCTTGCAGGATTGCAGAGCTCCACAACCGAAAAGGTGCACCTCTATCTCTGCCCAGATGCCCCAGGAAGACATTTCAATAACGGGTATAAATAAGAACCATGCCCACTGCTCCATGGGGGCAGCTTACAATTTAGAGAAGGAGAGTAAAATATAAAATGGAACGGATAACTCTCCCTGTGTTGCACCAAAGAGTTAAATGCAAAAAGGAAAGGTTACATGGATGGACCTTTGCTGGGTGAACTGGACAACCTGACATACTGGCACACATAATGCATACATTTCATCATTCGCTACCTCACAGCGTTCGCCATCGAAGTGATTACAATAGCATTTCCTGGGACTTCACACCATAGGTGTTGCATGACAGCACTCTTATTGGTTATGCATCAGATGCTCAGTGTCTCCAGGATACAGCAGAGGCGGCCAGAGAGAGTGCACAGGGAGGTAAATGCATCATGCTAGCTGTTCCCCGTTACCCTCCCCGACAGAACAAAAGCCCCAGAGACCACCAACCGAGCCCACAACCTGCTGTTCTGAACAGCGGAGAAGAGAACGTTGCACACGAGGCGAGGCCAAATCCCTGATGCTCTGCCCTGCAGTTTTGTTATGGTGCTTTTTAAACTTAAAGAATCGATAAGTCTGCTTTAGTCTTTCGTTAAACTGAACCCGGAGGAGAGTTTTTTGTTTGTTTGATTTCCCTGTGTCTGGCCACTCCCGGACCATGCACGCTCCGGCGTGCTACCATTTCATGCTCCGGTTTAATATTTTTCTTAAAACAGTAAGCGCCATCAAAAACTTTTCCTATTCAAGCAGATGCACTGCTAACAAACTGCTCCCTCTGCCCGGTAGCGCTGAGCTACGTTTGAGTCAGAGCTCAACGTAATCAATATCGTTTCATAATTCAACATAAGTACCGTAGGAAATGAAAATGTGATGGATTGAGGAGCACATTGTGCGTAGGCGTGTGCTAGTCAAGCGGATCAAGCTAAATGATCAAACTTGGCAACTCCAATCGCAAAGCGTGCCGTGGAAAGGAAAGACCGAGCGTGAGGGAGAGGAGGGAGAGGGGACACAGAAAAATCACAATAAATTCAGCAGAGAGATTGGCACGCCTGAAATGAGCAATTATCTAGTCATCAATTACAATTATCACAAGTGGTGATTATACAATTATCACTCTAAATCCCTGTTTTCACCCCCCCCCAACCTATCCACCCGTTTACCGCCTCCAGCGATATTTTTAAAACCATGGTCTCTGGGTATTTACAGATGACTGCATGTGTGTGTGTGCGTGCATACTTGTATGCGTGTTCATTTAAAATTAAATGTAGACGCGTCAGTCACCAGCTCGCTGAAACTTGGGTTCATGTGCCACTCACGTTATCGCCAGCGCGCAACTCCTCAAAGTCTCTACAAGACGGTTCCTTGGGGGTCATAAGTGTCAGGAAAATCCACGTTGGGTGAAAGAAGACTTATGAAAACGCTCCCCGCAGACAGAGATGGTAGGAGCGGAGGGGCGAGACTGAGGGAGGAGAGAGAGGAACCAGGAGTGAGACACACAGGCCCGTGATATACGGATGGGGAGAGAGTGAGAGGGTCAGACACAGGGGGGGTGATATACGGATGGGGAGAGAGTGAGAGGGTCAGACACAGGGGGGTGATATGCGGATGGGGAGAGAGTGAGACACTGGGGTGTGATATACTGATGGGAAGGGGGAGTGAGACTCAGGGGTGTGATATATGGATGGGGAGGGTGGAGTGAGACATCGCTCAGAACCACCGTCCTCTTACCTCACACCGCTCGGAACCACCGTCCTCTCACCTAACATCGCTCAGAACCACTGTCCTCTTACCTCACACCGCTCAGAACCACCATCCTCTCACCTCACACCACTTGGAACCACCGTCCGTCTCACCTCAGACCACTTGGAACCACCGTCCTCTCACCCAACATCGCTCGGAACCACCGTCCTCTCACTTAAAAGCCACTCGGAACCGCCATCCTCTCACCTAATATCGCTCGGAACCTCCGTCCTCTCACCTAACAAACATATCTTATAATTACCCTTAATGCTACATTTACGCATTAGGAAAGCAGAAAACGGGACAGCTGTATTAATCAGACGTCGTTGCTGGCACTCAGTGAGGACCTAAATACCTGGCACTCATCTCAGAGTCTTCACAAAAACAAAGGTGAAGGTGAAGAATAAACGCTTTCAATAGTTGCTGTAGTCAGGAAAGAAGAGACGTTGGCGTTTCTGAACCGAAGAGTAACCTTGAGACGTGAAAAGAAAAAGACAAAAGTGACCACAACGCTCACAGGGGAATGAGTCAGGACCAGCCCCGCGAGCCAGGCAGCAGCCCTGGGGAGGCCACTCGGGGGGCAGCGTTTGGCGGACCATGGCGCCCGTCGCCGCTAACCCTCGCAGCCGCGTCTCCTCTCTCTCTCACAGTCAGAGCAGCTCAGCCTTGTTGCTGCCACGGCCAATGCTTTTTTTTGGGGGGGGTTTAAAGAAAAAGCTGGTGACTTTCCAGCAGAGCAATTATCACTGCGGAACGCATAACAGCCTAATTAATTACACTCGCCAGCTAGGCCCTTTGTTTCACTGTTATGCGACGTCAGTGGTGGTGGTGGGGGGGAGGGGGTTATCCTAAGGGACGTCCCGCACCAGCTGCTGAGAGGACTACTGTGATTAGTTTTTTTAAAAACATTTTGCCCTTCAAACACCAAGCCACAGCCAGAGTCGTATTTTGTGCTTTAAAGGAAACAATCAGTAAAGTTTCTATTTTTTCAGCCCGAACAGAAATTCCTAAAGAGCCAGACAAACCGCTGCAGGATTTAAGCAGGGGAATTCAACTGACAAGGCATTACGAAGCGAAAGGAAGGACAACCCAACTTAACAAGAAAAGAAAAAAGACAACCTTGAGAGGGGGCAGTGAGGGCGGACGCGGGGTGACGGCAGGCGTGGGGTGACGGCGGACGCGGGGTGACGGCAGGCGTGGGGTGGCGGCGGGCGTGGGGTGAGGGCGGGCGCGGGCTGAGGGCGGGCGCGGGGTGACGGCGGGCGTGGGGTGAGGGCGGACGCGGGGTGACGGCGGACGCGGGGTGACGGTGAGCGTAGTTTGCTTTCCCCTGTATGACACTTGTACGGAGGGGGGTCACAGATGAACACCGAGGCTCAGAAAGGTAATAACACTACCCTACGCAGGACAGAACGAGTCACACTGTGTTCCCACGTCCACGATCCAATGACAGCATGACTCCGCCTTTGTGCTGACATTCCGGGACTTTGCCATGTGTGCATGTTCCTTATAGGGGACAGTTCCATGGCAATCCACTCAAACTTTCAGCCATTCTAGTAACCCTATATCTATGTCTACGAGCTCGTTCTGCCAGGCCCAGTCCCAAGGTGGCGGTGGGCGTACTCTCTGGCTTCCGTGCTCTATATCTATATCTGGCACTTCAATTAAACATTTACACATACCACGGTGCAGAGAGCGCTCAGTTTTTACGGCTCGGTCTACCGCTAATCTGTAACAAGCCCTTAAGGCCTTCTGAAACACTGCTATGCATATTTTACACAGTGAAGCGTTACGTCATTCCAGAGACAGGCTTGCAGATTCTCTGGAACGTGCTGAAGATAAATTGCGATTGAAAGGTGAGGGTGTGGAATGTCGCTCAGGTGAACGGGAGGCGGTCGAGGCACCGGACCGGACCCGCATAGCGACGGCACCGCAGACCCATGAACGGGCGAGCCTTTGTAGCAACGTGGGGGCGGGGCCACAACCCTCTCAAACCAAGCAGGATCACCCTCTTCCCCCTGCTCCCGATCCGGGGTGGCTGCCATGGATTTGCCAGGCAGCGCTCCACTCTGCGCCTAACAACGGCCCCAAAATCGACAGCGTTCGCACCTCCCGGGCTGCCTTGTCATTTAACTGCCCACCTTTCCCCATTGGTCCCCTGACCAGCCCCACCCACAAACATGCAAATGTCTCCGCTACAGCCCAGAGAGCATCATGACTGATAAATGGAGATTAGAGGCAACACTATCGATCACAGGGGAGAGGACACGGGAGCCCCACTACTGAGACCGGGGAGTAAAGAAAAACCCCAAAACCCCAAATCCCCAGACTCTCACCACCTCTTCTCCACTCGGCGACAGGCAGCGCCGCCTGTGGCAGGGAGGAGCAGAACTGCCGCGCTCCGTCCCTGGGGACCCAATTAAAGTGAGATAACGACACAGTCTTCACCAAGGAGGGGTAGGGGACCCTGTCCCCAGTCTAATTGCCTTTCATCTCTACTCAATGGAGTATGGAGGAGAACATATACGGGAGGAGTTCAACCACGGACCTCATTTAACTCAACAGACAACATTTACCCATTTCAACAACAGGACATTAACTGAAGCAATCTCCAGTGCCTGCAATGCCTCCGCTGGGACTTGAACCTGAAACCTACTGGCCGCCAATCCTATCCCTGGACCACAGATTTTATTATAAATCGGAGAGAAAACACAACTCTTTTTTGAAGAAATAAAGAAAGAAGGTACCACAGGTACAGGGGCTCCTTCATCCATTAACAAAGTTGACTCACACAACCCCATAAAGGTAACTGTAAAGAGGGACGATATAAAGCTCAAAGCCATTGGCTCCTGTACGTTAGTTAAGATTCTCTCCATCATTTTATCCATCTATCGATCTCGCAGATGAGATGCAGATGGAAAAATAACCAGACGGATGAGAGGACATCAGTGTATGAGATTTAATTATCTGCTGTCTGCCAGATCGTAAGGAAGAACATTGGCTGTTTTTTTCGGTTGTTTTGTTTTTTTGGGTAAAACAAAGACAGTGAACAGAGGAGCAGTAAATATAACCCGCCCTCCCACCCCCACACTGCCGTGCACAGATTCTAATTACCAGATCAATCCTGAAGCCAAACAGTAGCACTTGCTGAGATAAATTGTCAAGTTAAATGAAAAACAATGGATTTTACTTTAAAGCCGCTTTGGTCTTCTGAAGTCAGAATTGACATTTTTGGTACCTTTACAAAACCTCGGCGAGCGCCAGCCGTCCGATTGGTTCGCTCGGCCTGGACAGGATTTACGCCTCTGAGAAGTGATCGAGCTGGAGAGAGACGGCAGGTGTTCAACACGAGGTCTGCTGGTTTTAAAACCATGCATAATAAAAAAAACCAACCCCCCATTCTGCACCTCTCCTGATTCCTGAAGAGAGGTGCCCAGGCCCCTAATTACTAAAACCTGCCTCACAAAGGAAGTTGGAGCAATGATTTGGGACGCACGGGGGGTGCAGGGTAGGGGGGGTGAGACAGAGATTCTGATAAACGGTATATAAGGGGTAATTAGAAGCTCCGCCGGTCACCCCTGAAACGGCCTCGTTATTAACTGGAAAGGCAAATTTGAGTATGGCGAATCGTTTAAAATAATTAACTAATTAAAAAACGGCAAACTTCCCTTAATTAAGCACATTTTTTAAGTCGTTGTCAGCCCAGCTGTGCAGTGGTTTCACGGACTGGACCAGTGCTGCTTTCCTGGTTGCTATGGCGTCTCCATTAGAGAATTTCTTTATTGTACCTGAGATACCTGAGAGCAACGAGTTTAACACAGCGCTAAACTGAAGCACCATCCACATCAAGGAGCCTCTGTTTTGGTGAAGAAGATCATAATTCATCACCATTTTTTATACCTGTAATGAATAACGAATCGGGATAATAAGCCCAGGACAGCAGATCGTAATGGGGCTTTGCTTGTAAGAACTTTATAGAAATGAAAGAAGCTTCAGGTTTTTCCCGTTAGACTCAGCTTGTCTTTGGTCCTGCTATCAGCCCGCTACCCTCCCTCAGTGACCTAAACCTGATTTTGGGTTAGAGTTAGATATTTGGCTTTGGGTTTAAGTGTTTTCAAGACCGACGGAAGAAGAAACCAAGCAGGAATGGCCACCTTTCAGACCTTCTTTAGTAACTGTATGGCACAAGTCATCACTATACTGGAGACCAGATCAGATTTTCCAAATAGAGGGGGTTGACGGGAATAAAATACAGTAGACAAGAAGTTTAAAGATTTTCAGCATGTCCTACACATTTAGAGGGAACACAAGTCTGCAAACGTTTTAAAAGGGACATCTGTCTGAGGCCAAGTCAATCACAATTTTATGTCTCAGTCAATAAGGAGTGGTAGCTTTTACAGTAAGGTAAGCGGCGGAATTCTCCATCACCTCCATCAGGACATCCTGCCCACCCCAAACCACGCTCTGTTTCCGAAGCAGGAGTTCAAACAGTCCAGGTTGGGTCCTGGGTGGTGAGAGGTCAGAGACTAGGCCCTGACAATCTTCCACCGGCTGTGTAAGCATGTCCCAGAGTCCCAAAAAGACCTTCCCCGGGCATGTCCTCTTTGAAGGACCCAGCGCGACAACTTAGTGGGTCACGGGCACCAGGGTGGAGATGCGACAGAAGGCTTTGGAAAGCGCAGGGCTGAAGCCCAGCTCTCTGTGGGCATGACTAATTGCCCTACGCCTGCCTTGTTCAGTGAAAAGGCTGGGACAGAGCTTCCCGTGGAGAGCAGCGCGTTGGCCAACTCCTCCTGAGGCACTGCCGCGGTCGGGTTGGTAATTTGATGGGAGGACGAGAAAGTGGACAGGTCCTTTTTCTCACCATTCCCAGAGGCCCACAGCTAATAAAATTAAATAGAAAGACATTCTTTCTCTTATTCATAAAGGGATTTTAGGTCCCTAAACAGAAGTTTTGGTTAGGAACAAAATCCAGTGCTTTGCAGTCTGTCTGACAGGGCAAATCTCATGACCACCGTCCTCAGACACCAGCCCAACTGAGATCGAATGACAGACACCTGCTGTGTCGATACAAACTCCTTACAAACTCAACATGTCAGATGGAGCTGGACAAAAAACCTTTTCAGTGAAATTAGACTGGCTATCGACTGAAATCTGAAGACTGCAAATTAAGGCAGGACACTGTAGTGTCCCATCTAGTTGATAAACTGGTCACAATAAGATGATTGACAACTAGAAATATAAGGTGGGCAGTCCCATTTCTCCTGAAATTAATAGAAATGATAGTTGAGGAAAGCAGGGTATCACCCAGGAGTAATTGATATCTTTAAAAAAAAGGGACTGCTGTTGGGCAGAGGGTTATCTGATCATCCACAGACTCCACCCAGCAGCAGTCCCCACCATCTGAGCGTCCGTCTCAGACTCATGCAATCCCCATCACCACTCTCAAAGCGATGAGGAGAAAATACCCAACAACTCCTATTTTCTGCTCACTTTTGACGCAGTTTGACAAATGACAATCGATCGCTCTCGTTTTGCTGCTGACCTGCGCTCAGCAGGTCTGAGTGAGACAGCCCACGCTTTCCGAGCGATTCAATTATTCTTACACACACAGACACACGCACATGGGTGCCCTCACACACACGCACACACACACACAAAACAGAGAGCCACGAGGAGACTCACCTGGCTTTGGAATCCCTTCAAGACAGGGGCCACCATCTCCCGGACTTCCTACGGAAAGAAAATCGGCAAAAAATCAAAAAAAGTTTTGGGTCCCCAAAAAATCTGTGCCAGTGTGTAATAAGTGAAGATTCCGGCAGACATTTGCTCTAGTGAATTAATTACTGTAAATAATAATAACATTTATAATATGATACTCTATACAGTGTAATCTCAGTGGGTGCCGCACAGACACAGTGAAAACGCTCCGCTTTCCCTCCGAGGGTGGAGAGTTCAGCACAGACACAGTGAAAACACTTCGCTTTCCCTCCGAGGGTGGAGAGGCTGGAGAGTGCAGCACAGACACCGTGAAAACGCTCCGCTTTCCCTCCGAGGGTGGAGAGTTCAGCACAGACACAGTGAAAACACTCCGCTTTCCCTCCGAGGGCGGAGAGTGCAGCACAGACACAGTCAAAACGCTCAGCTTTCCCTCCGAGGGTGGAGTGTTCAGCACAGACACAGTGAAAACGCTCCACTTTCCCTCCAAGGGTGGAGAGTGCAGCACAGACACAGTGAAAACACTTCACTTTCCCTCGGAGGGTGGAGAGGGTGGAGAGTGCCGCACAGACACAGTGAAAACACTCCGCTTTCCCTCCGAGGGTGGAGATTGCAGCACAGACACAGTGAAAACACTCCGCTTTCCCTCGGAGGGTGGAGAGGGTGGAGAGTGCCGCACAGACACAGTGAAAAAGCCCCAGCATGTTGCCCCCACGAGGCACAGCTTTATGCACTCTTATAAAAAGCCTAACAACGCCTTAATCCTGTTTGGAGAGAGCGGTATGATTTGTGTCTGTTTTTTTCCCCATAGCTCCCTGAGAGGAATCAACGTCCCAGACTGGATTAAACCCAGCAAAAGGACATCCGAAAGCGGGAGCCGGGGAGGAGGAGGAGGAGGAGGAAGAGGAACTGTAAGGGTACGAGCAGAAATAGCCAGCATGCCACGGCCGGCGCAGCATTCCAGATCGCTCGCCCATACGTCTCATCTCCGTCTGTTTACATTTGCGTGCCAGCGTGGACTCGGACAGCGGTGCTGTTAGCGATGCAGGGGGGTGGGGCTGCTGCCGACCTTTCACCTGTCGTCTGGGTTGCAGGCCGCGGAAGGCCAGACAGACGGCGGGTTGGGGGCGTTGGAGGGGGTCGGGGAAGGGTCAGACGCTTTACCTTGGGGACACTCCTCCTGACGTCACGGCTAAGCTCCAGCAGGGCCTTGTGGGAGCGTTCTCCCTCCTCCTGCCGTCGGGCCAGCTCGGAGGCCAGCGCGGTCAGCTCTTTCTGCAGGGACACAGAGCACACAGTGAACACACACACACACAGTGAACACACACACACACAGTGGGCACACACACACAGTGAACACACACACAGTGAACACACATACACACACACAGTGGGCACACACACACAGTGAACACACACACACACACAGTGGGCACACACACACAGAGAACACACACACCCAGGGAACACACACACACACAGGGGGCCCACACACACAGA
>JAOYSI010006748.1:0-38456 GCA_025775065.1 Hiodon alosoides | reverse complement strand
GGATGCACGTATTCCTCCTGCTTCCACTTCAGCTCTGAATGGATGCACGTATTCCTCCTGTTTCCACTTCAGTTCCGAATGGATGCACGTATTCCTCCTGCTTCCACTTCAGCTCTGAATGGATGCACGTATTCCTCCTGTTTCCACTTCAGTTCCGTATGGATGCACGTATTCCTCCTGTTTCCACTTCAGTTCCAAATGGATGCACGTATTCCTCCTGTTTCCATTTCATTTCCGAATGGATGCATGTATTCCTCCTGCTTCCACTTCAGCTCTGAATGGAGATATAGAGATATTTTCTTTATTCAGTAACAATATACGTCAATAATTGCACATTGCCCAGGTACTGCAGGTATACATCGTTTGGATAGCACCCACTCAAAACATAAACAACACATTCATATATAAATAATAAACATAAAATAAATAAATAATGTACACTCTTTTAATGCTTTCTTTTCAGATTCTATGGGCTTTTAAAAGGTAGAATTGGAAAATTGTCTGTGTGGTTCATTTTATAACATATATAACTTATAAATCATCTTAAATGATTAATTTTCTCACCCTCTTATTTCAGGTTTGTGCTTGTTTCTCTGCAAATTTTATGATGACACTTTAAGCCAGGCCTAGTCATCTAAATGATTGGCCAGCCAGTAAGGTCAACTACAATAAGGTCAGTCGAATACAATAATCAGTCGCTAATCAACGTAATCACCACTCACATATGGACAACAGGCTTTTACTTTACGTTTTTATGTATAAACCTTTTTTATTCTACCATTATTATTATTGACATAACATGGAAGAATATTATTTATGTCCCTGTTTTTCTTAATTTGGCCATCATTATTTTCAGCTGTTGCAACATGATTATGTAACTAAAGCACTTTATTACAGCATAGGCAATCAACAAATGTGACTGATTCTGATAAATGCTTGTTTAAACTCGTTCGTCAAAAGTTAATCTTCCCTTGTTCAAATGAGATGTTCAATAACCATTAAATAGCACTTCAGTGAGAGCATTTTTTTACTCACGGCATGAAGGGGTTAATCATCTTCACTGTGACATGTCTGTGGGATTAGGGAGGTCCCACAGATCATTTACCTGCAGACGAGCTTGCCATCTGAGGTGGTATAACACTGCAACTATTATCGATGTGTACATTAACTGCAGTGCATTACCATCTCTGCTGGCTACAACCTTGAACTGAGAAATGATGAATTAAACTAACTGGAGAAGAGTCGTCAACTGTAAACATGTGCTGGTGTTGGACTCCAGTCTAGCATATATACAGAGATATCTGCCTCCATTAATTTAGCTTTTTCTTTTTTTGCACATACAGCCTACAAAATGCAATTTTTGTCTGATGTTTCACAGTTTCTGTTGTCAGTGGATAGTTCCTTGATTAGGCCTCCTGAAGTTTTCATCCACTGATCCCCTTAACACACTAAGGCATCATGGTGGACTTCGCTATGCATCTGTTATAATTCAAAATCCATACACTGTGTTCAGTGTACCTGCTTCCTATACAGCACAGTTATCTAACAAAGTGGTTTCGTCTGCTCACCTGATTTAGCTCCACACTAAATAGACGTTATTGAACCGCTAAAGATTGCTATTCATATCATGTAAGGAACTGACAACTAACCAGTCTAAACACTGTATTCATTTACTTCCCACTGTGATGGCCTTCAGGTGCAGAGCTGGGATTTTCATTTTTCCTGCCGATAACCCGTCACTTCAAATTTACTGTAGTCTGCCACTCCATATTGAGTTTCAGCTGTGCAGACAATATGGGGCCAGATGGCATCCTTTGTAAATGCATGAATACCAGGAATTTTTGTTTGTCGATTATCATGTGTCAAATATGCATGACTAACATGCAGATCGCTGATGGGCCAGGGTAGGCTAGGCATAGGTTTCAGCTCGTATCCGGTTGTTTCCTTGGGTCAAACAAAAGTGCTCTCTTAATGTTCACTTATTGCGAGTTGGCTGGAATCCCGGCAGACACTCTGGCCTTTGAGGACCCCTGTTCTAGAGTTTATTCCTTTGTCCTGAAACCTGATCCACGGTGTTGAGAAAACTCAGCTTGGGCAACTACGGGCTGCCAAATATAAAATGCACTACAAAAATTTTAAAGCATTTTTAATGCTAAAGCTGGAAATGGTTTATAGATTAAAACAAAAAAATGTTTTTTTCTCATATCTAGAAATCTACATAGCTATTAAGATTTAATGAACTTAAAATTATTATAGTTTTTTTTAAATATATAAATTAAATCTTTAAAATATTTAGTAAACCATAATAATAGTTTATCCACTGCATATATTTATTCTTTTCTCACAGGATTGAGGTTAATGGCTTTTTAATGAAACAGAAGGCTTCCTTGATGGGGGTCCTATAGGGCCAGAATTGGAAACTCAGTTCTGGGTTTCAAATACATTTTTGCAGACACAAGCACATCCAAAGACGACCCCTCCCTTGATCTCTATATATAACAAAAAAACTTGTCATCTTGTTATGACAAGATAAAGACTGGAGATTTCAGGATGTTTGGGAAAATGACATGACATGACATGGTCAAATATCCTGGCCAAGTGTGTTGGATTGGACACAACAGAGTTCATGCCCGGGATGATTGTGATTAGAGGGCTTAATGGAGACACTTGTTTTGATTTTTATGAGCTAATTTGCCAAGCAGTGGTGTGCCACAGTGATTTTTTCACTCAGAATTAATGTTAGCAACCGCCATCATTACTCAGGGAAAGTCACGTTCATTAAAAAACAGGCATTCACACTGCTGAATCGGGACACATTAAGAGATAGAAGATAAGATTTGTGTGAAATCATAGAATGCCAAGGAGGAGGGCCGGTTTACAATTTTTATTAAAACTCCAACCCCAAAACAAAACCCTTTATAACTAAAATTTACTTTTTTCAGCCCCTATTTTAATGACAAAGCAAATAAAATACGAACTTGTCAGTTAAAAACTCTTCTCTTAGCTAGCTTTGCTAGCTCTCTTTTAAAGTCTTTATGGGAGCACCTGAGCTTGAGCGCATTAAGGGAAGCACATTCAGGGGTCTCCAGGGCTTTCTGCTTTCTGGACTGGTCAGTTTATGGGCAGGCTGAGTGCCTTTCATTTTTATTTTTTAAATAAACATTGTCCCATTCTTTTGATAATTTTACTTCCACAAAGAGAACACTAATAACCCAAGAATTCCCGAATATTTAAGAACATGCTGTTCTTTCAGATTTTCTGAACTTTCTTTCAGATGTTTTGAATGCCAAACCTAACAAACGTTCCTCCTTTTTAAATACCTGGTTAAGACTTGTGTTGACTTCATCATGTTTATCTCATGCTGCAGTTATTTCCAAACCATATATATAAAATCAAATATAGATTTTATAACATTATGGATCTGTTGATGGATTGTTTGATGAATTGACTGAATTATTGAATCATCACAGACTGCTATAAATTATTTCTGTCCCACGGATAGATCTTTTTGATGTAATTTTTTTTTTTTTACAATTAATCAAAATGCCACAATTGGTTTGGAGGATGTTTGTTTTTAATTAGTCACAATATGCAATTAATTACATACTATTCATGAATTCAAAAGGGCGGTTGACTGATTTAATGCAGGAGGTTGATTGATGACCGCACTCACAAGACTCGTGCAGTCATATTCAAGGGCACTGTGCATGTGCGCCCTGTGAGTAGCTAGCGTACGGTGTGTGAAGAGACAGAATATAACTAGCAGAACATTGATGTAGAGGGCGAAGGGTGGGGCAGATGAACAGAGCACCTTCTGGCATTAATCATGGGGTACAAATGGCTAACATGGTGCTTTCACTAGCTTGCTTGGATTTGTATTTTTGAAACCTTTTACTCATCAAGTTAAGTTTAGGGACTTCACGATTACGTCTTCATGTTAGAGTAACACAGAGCGATGAAGAAATTTCGTTTGGGGTATTAGACTGTATATTGATTGCAATAAACATTGGGAGACCTGCTCTAGTATGACATCTGTTACAACCTTTCTTGTTTATTCATACATTGTTTGATTGAGCCACACTTTTTTTCAAATGACTCACCAAAGATAAACCACAGTTCAACAAAAATCCCCAAATTTAATTAACAACAAATGTCATCCAATCCTTCCTCCTCCTTCCGATGATAAACTTGAATCTTTACTGCCACTTCAGAATGCAATAAAATGCCCAAGCTTTTTGTTCAGAACCGGGCAGAATTCAAACAGAACTCAGAAGAAAATCTGACTAATCGTAAACTTTTCTGACTAATTGTAACCTCAAAAATCAATTACGTTGTTTTATAAGCATAAAAGCTTTGATTTAATACAGTCACTGAATTGTTGTCAGACACAATTATGTTCTCAACTACAAACCTTCGATTCAGAGCTGGCGCATGGATTTTCTTTGTTAAATAAAACTCCCCATAAATAAGACTTTGTTAATTAAAAATAAAATCACCATACTACCTTTATTGCACAGAACAATTATAATCCATCTTTGTTACTGATTTAAATAGCTTTAAATACATTTTATGATAAACATGGCTTGGACTATATATTTAACACAGTACTGGCTGAACACTGAAAAAAAGAACAAAAAAAACAAAAACATGGATTTATCCAATTGTAATAGGGTCAGAGAACTGACACACCTTACGAAAAAGCATTTATAATTAGCACATTAGAGGTGAATGAGTGGAAAAATGGATTGCAATAAAGAAGTCTCACTGCATCACCTGCAGTGGAGGAAAACCAGCTGTGCTATTTGCCATCTGCGTTTTCATTCATCGCATTCATCTCTCACATGGTCATTTTTAATCTCAGCTCTCATTAACTTTGCCCGTATTTACTCAGCGCCCTTTTTTAAAGTGGATTTTCACTTCCATCCTAATGGAAAATAACTGCTGTTCTTGGGTACATCTGACTGAATGACAGAGCCAAAAGGGGCGCAGTGTGATCTCTGAAAATATATGATCATAATTACTTAATTTTGATTTCCAAAAAAATCATGACGTGATCCTCGTCATGAGGAGCATTTCAAAGGCAAATAACTTTTAAAATAAATAGCATAATTTTCATAAAAAATAACATAGGTCAAATGGAACTTCCTTGAGACGTTATTATAACTATAAATTAAAATGAAAAATACATAGCATGAATCTCCAATTTTGGAAATGGTTGGAACAGCAAATGGATGCTTTTGTTATTAGAATTAATAGAAATTGCAAGAACTGGAACCAGAAAATGCATTTCAATATGTTACCTAACTAGAATCTAACTAGATTCTTCTGGCATAAAAAATATTCTGCAACTGAATGAAAAAATGTTTGCATGTTATCTACAATAATAAAACTTTTTGAAAGATATATTCTATTACACTGTTCAGTTACTACTTTGTGGAATACTGGTATACATGATTTTGCTTTATTTCAGCAATCTATACAGTTTGGCATACATTTAGTGTTTAAAATAGTCATGCTGTTGTGTGATATACTGTGGCCCTGAATTATATCTGTACGCTTGGTGACAAAAAGATGATTTAACACAAGCATACAAGTATGCAATCCTTTTTGTTTTTTTTGGTAATAATTAAAAATATGCAAAAATGTATCACAAATAGAAATAAATTTAAGATGCCAATGCATCACCTTATCTTTCCTGTCACAGAAGGTTGGGGGCACACGTATGTCGACTGCGTACAGAAGGTTGTGGGGTAAACGTATGTCCACTGTGTACAGGAGGTTGTAGGGCACACATATGTCCACTGTGTACAGAACGTTGTGGGGTACACATATGTCCACTGTGTACAGGAGTTTGTAGGGTACACGTATGCTCACTGCGTATAGAAGGTTGTATTGTTTTCACTTTCTTCAATGAAAGTACAAAAACACACACACACATACACACACACACACACAGCCCTCCCGAATGGCTCAGTCAGTGAAGGTGTAGATTTGAATCCAGATCTTGCCCTTTGCTGAGTGTAACCAGGGGAGCACAGCGGCGGCGCAAAGCTGTCAGAGCGCCACCAGGGCAGGTATGGATGGAAATCGGCAGGGCTCCCATCACACTTGTCAATAAACTGCGCCACGTGACGGCTTCCTGTGTGCCTGCAGTAAGATAGTCACGTTGGCAGTAACGTACCTCTCTTTCAAATGGAGGCAGAATCTCTTCTGCAGGCTGTATTGCCTGCCATATGTTAAACGATAGATGGCTTGAATGCGATAGGACCGGAGGAGTCCAATCAAACTTCTTCACCCTCCCATGTATGGTAGCAGAATTGGTAGCCTTACAGCAATAGCACAACTGGGCAGGGGGGTCTTTAAAAAACACACACACACACACACACACAGACACATGCTAACATAAAAATGCCAAGGTTGGGTAAAGGTTTTAGGAAAGTTTTTTCCGTATGCCATTTATAATACACAGGATCGTAGAATATTTATGTCATTAATCGATTGAAGGACAAATTCATTATGAAGTGAGTCAAACATTATAGTATATATGCTAAAATTGTGAAATTGACATTACATATAATTTCACCGAAGACTCAGAAGGAATAAAAACTGGGATATTTGCTGAATATGTGCATGTCTTGCTCATAATGTATGTGATTTTATTATTATACCCACTACTCTATCATTGAATTACTTACTTTTTTGTTTTTAAAAGTTACAAAATCAAAAAACAACATTGAAAATCGGGGAAACTTTTAAAAGGGTTTGCTGATAAATCGTTTGTTTATAAAGTTTTTTGTAATAAACAAAACTAAAAGAAATAAAGATTCTGAATCCTTTACTACAAAGTTAGTCTGAAAAAAATGGTCCCTGTGGAATAAAAATTAGAAGAAGTGTGTTGTGTGGATTCTATACGTCATAAATTGCATATGACCTGACCAATAGAGTGATCTTTCTTATTTTCACATTTATTCATTCTTAGTCTTGAAAATCTGTAAGGTGTGTACAATATACCACACATTCTCAATGCCTAAACTACTGTTGTGTAACACACCAAAAGTGTTGATATTGTCTTGATCCAAAAACGCAAAAAATCTTGTGGTTTCCTTATTTCGTCACTATAAAAATAAATGGAAGTCAGGTCAGGAAAACAAATTATTAGCTAGTTGATAATGTCCCGGGACTCATGAGTGTGATCTGCAATCTGCAATCCTATATTGTATGTCTGCTCATCACTATGTCACATCATTTTCATGTTGATCTTTCGTGGGGCATCTGCACCACTGCTCATTTCAATGTCCGACTTTCGCGGCACATACTCAATTTCTATGCTGTGCTTTGTGTTGCCTTTTCCTCTGCTCCACAGAAATAGGAGCACAAGACAAAACAGGACAACGCCAAGGAAAGAAATAAAACCCATTGTCGTGGCAATGATCAGCGTCTTCATGTCAAAGGGTAAAGGGAGTGACGATTGGGTGCCGTTCAGATTGCTGTCGCCGGGCTGGTTGGAGATAAATGCGAACGTTTTGTTGGGCTGGTGAGGCCAGTCTGGGGAATAGCTGTGAACGTGCAGATGAGCGAGCACGGTGTCGTTGCCCCCAGCATTGCTTGCAATGCACACGTACGTGCCATTGTCTTGTATCTGGGCATACCTCACCTCCAAGGTACCATCAGATAACACAGTTTGACGCCCAATGGTCTTGGTGGTAATGAATTGTTTCCGCGGCGAGAGCCACATGATCATCGGGGCTGGATCCCCATCAGCCTGACACGAGAAATGGACAGTGGTCCCTTCGTCCACAAACTTCTGCTGTGCTTTACGGTCCTTGATCCTGGACTTGCTGCATGTGAAGTAATTGGGCTGGAGCATGTCCGGGAAGTCTTTGAACTCTTTGCCCTGTACGTACTCTGGCGAGGTGCAGGCGGGCTGCTGTCGGTTGAAGTTGAGCCTCCGGCGCCGGCGGAAAACCCACAGCAGACGGCAGTCGCAGGCGAGGGGGTTGTCATACAGAGACAAGGTCTCCAGGTTGCCCACAGAGTGGAAGGCAGACTCCTCCAAAGTAGTCAGGGAGTTACTGGAGACATTAAGAATTCTCAGGTAGTTGAGTCCTAAGAACGAGTAGGGTTCTATGGTGTGTAACCTGCATCCTACTAGATGAAACTCGTTGAGCCTCAGCAAACCATGGAGCTTGTTACTTTCTATGGTATGAATGGGGTTGAAGGATAGGTTCAGGAAGCGTAGGTACACAAGGTGCCGTAGAGCCAAATAAGGAATGGTTGTCAAGTTGCAGTTGGTAATAGTCAAGGAGGTGAGGTTGAGTCCGTAGAGGCAATTGGAAGTCATGGTATCCAGGAAAGGCCAGCTATCGATCTCTAGAACTTTAAGTCGGTAAAGTCGCTTGAAGGAGTAATCCCAGATCATGTTGATGTTGAGGTATCGCAGTTTGAGGGAAATCAGGCTGTGGAGCGGGGTTAGAGCTTCTGTGGGCACTGAGGTAAGGTTGCACTTCTCAAGTGTGAGCTGCTCCAGGTTGCTGAGACCATGAAATGCTCTGTTGGAAATGAAGACCAGATCATTGTCACCAACCTCCAGGGCCTTCAAATTGTCCAGGTCCTGGAACATGTGGTCCAGTAGGATAACAATCTTGTTTTCGCTGATGTCCAACTGGGTGAGGTTACTGAGACCCGTGAAAACCCCCAGCGGAATGAGTTTCAACTTGTTGCTACGCAGCCCCAACGTCCGCAAGCCATTGAGATTGCCAAAGCCCCCCGGCTCAATGGCCGAGATTGTGTTCTCGCTCAAGTCCAGCTGCTCCAAGAAGGGGAAGCCAGCAAATTCCCCTGGGTTGATGGTCTTGATGCGATTCTTGCTGAGATCCAGCAGCCGCGTTTCGGCGGGGATGCCGTCAGGGATGCCAGTCAGCTTCTTGCGGTGGCACATGACAGAGCGCTCTTGGTCGTTGCACTCACACCTGGATGGGCAGCCAGTGGCCGAGACTGACAGCACAGCGTCCAGCATGAGGATCAGGACAGGCTGCCAGCAAGCCACCAGGTAGCTGTGCCCACTCGCCTCCCCCACATACATTCTACCTTTTACCTGTGGAGACACAAGCGAGAGGACTAGTTACAAAATGTCTTAACCTTTCCAGTTCTATTGTCTAGGAAGGGGTTTTTCAACCATTTAAAACACCGTAACCCTGTGGCCTCAAGGTTTCATTAAAAGTACACCATGATGGTTTTGCAGTCGGACAGAAAACCATAATTACAATAGATAATTTAGTTCATCACATTAATATAGTCTATTATCTTGGGAGGGAAAAAATGTCCCTACTACAATGGATCCAATTTTTAAATAACACTGGGCTTAATTGAGACCCATCTAATTGCCACAATTGAAATAACACATGCATTAAATATTTATGTTTTGCAGTCTGTTTTTGTTATTTAAATCATTCACAGTGACAGTGACGACACTCCCAAGTGCGGAGGGCATTAGAATGATTAGTTCCTAGAGTTCCTAGTGCTCAACGAGCTAATCATGTCTCGTCCCGTGTTAAAACCTTTATTAAACTGCAGTCATTTAACAAGTTTAATGGCAGTAGCATGGAGCAGCATAAAAGTGGCTACTTGAGGAGGTTCCATAGAGGTATTGTGTGCTTTTCGTGTGTCTAAGATCAGCAAGTAATAAATGTTAAACATAGCAGAAAAGCAGCGGGCAAAAACTTTAATGCCCACAAGCAGAAACGGTAAGTTACTTAGCTAACATTGGGATTGTTCATTTGTTAATTAAATAATTGTAAAAAAAAAAAAAACAGCAGCGGAAAGCGTATTATTGGCATATTTATTTTAGCTAAATATTTGTAAATGTGGCAGGATAGTATAGGTTTTAGTAAGCGACTGTGCCATCACATACAAGAAAATGTACACTGTGTTCTGGCAAAACAGAATATTTTATATGCCATATACCACATGTTTATCTGCAGGCTGGTAGTGTCAAGAGGGATGTGCCTTTCCTCACTTCGGCGCTGAACCTTTCTCGTATGGTGTGTGTGTGTGTCTGAGTGTGTCTGTGTGCATACGTCGGTGCATGCGTGGCCTCCCGAGTGTAAAAAAAAACTTCCTCACCCTTCCCATGTATGGTGGCAGGATTCGTAGCAACGAGCTGAGATACAATTGGTGAAGGGGATCACTAACGGAATCAGCACGTTCAAATCCCAGCAGGAACTTAACTTGAAACACTTTATTCATGACTGCATTCACGAGTAAAAGCATACAATTTAAATGAGTCTGTTACAACAGTAAATTATAATTATGAGTTATGATAATAAAAGTGGCACACATTTTAGCTGCATGTTACATATCTTGGCTCCGATTCAAGGTTTTTTTTTTGTAAATATAACTTGGATACAAACGAAGGTTACACTCCGCATACATTCTGTAAGAATGACAGGCTTTGTCATATGAATTACCTGCAGGGTGGATCACATAGCAAATTAACACTGCACCCTACCAATCTATTGGTTGGACTGTAATATAAAATGTTCTTGTGATGTTTAAGTAGCTTGCGGCACATCTCAATTTTGTAATGCCATCAAAGGAGCTTGAAAGTAGCATTGCTTTTATCCTTTGCCCACCAAAAATGTAGAGGCTTATTAAATGCAGTCTTATTTCCATTGGTGCATATAATTTTACTAGCGGAGCACAAAAAACAGAGAAGTCGCAATGTCGCTCTAATTATCGTTGCCATTACGTTCATAATACAATTAGTTATTTTAAGCCTCTTTAAGCAGAAGGTTCCACAATCTCTTGTCTAAAATCTCTGCAACTAAAAGCATTTTCACGTTGGCATTTCACTGTGAAAAAGCTACAAATTCTTGCTCCCCTAGGAGTAGTCCTTATCTTACACTGAGAATTTTCCAGACCATAATGTAACAACAAAGAAACATCACTATTTACATAACAGCCATGGGATGCTTTGGCATCTCTACGGCGCTAAAATTCTTGAAAAACATTCTGATTGTCTATCTTATTTTGAAGTGAATTTATTTAGCTCAGAGACTTTTTTGTTTAGAAAAACATCATTTGAAGACGTCTATAGCGTCCGGGGAGCTGAATCTATGGCCATATAATTAAATGTCTTAATTATCCAATCATTTTAAAGAATCCCACCAATGTTGGCTTGATTGACAGGAGTGCTGTACACAGGTCATTTTAGAGAAAGGGGCAAAAAGCAAAGCTAAAGATTTTACAATAACGGATTAGCGTTCATTCACGAATTTCATTATTACATCAATAAATAAGGTACCTAAAATACCGTAGTGTCTTTTCTAAGTTGGAACTCAAGCCCTTTCAAGAATCAGAATTCTTCTTCTCCACACACTTCAGTGATTTTCTTTGGTTTAATAATTCATACAGGAACAACATGTCTCCAGGATGACACTTTGGTGCATATATAACCCCAATAGGACAGAAAACTGTAAACAAATTAAATCTAGCTAGCTCGTTGGCTCGGATTGGTTAATTACACTGTGAGCTACGGCCATGTAGTACTACTTTAATCACAGCTGGCAATGTTCTCCCCCTTGGAGAAAAATTCAATGGTTTTGCAATCTCTTGCTCATGAAGAGGCATTTAAATAAACCAGGCTGTAATTAGTGCACATTAGTGCCCACTGGACAAATCAAGCTGCCTGAGTAAGGATGCTGTCAGGAAACCTCCAAGGGTGCTGTGGGACAGTGGAGGGCCAGCCGATACCAGAAGATTAAGATATCGGGTTGCACAGAATCGCCCGACCTAACTCCTACATTTTTTAAACTTGGAGAAGCAGCGGCCTACTTTCACCATCAATCGTACCTCTTTTTTTTTTCAGAATTTTCAGGATTTTACTTTTAGCCACATTTTTATGTGACACGCAAATTACGGATTTGCTTTTTTTTTGTTTTCACATTCTGAAAACCAACTTTCATATCATCTTCATGTTTTTATGTCCTGTAAGCTCAAGGTAACTTTGGGATGTTATCTGGTTTCACGGATACTGTCAGCTCCAAGCTTTAAGTCTACTATACACACCCGTCTCTAAGAGGATAAACAGAGCAAAACATCAGATGTGTGTGTGTGCGTGTGTGCCTGTGTGTGTGTGCCTGTGTGTGTGTGTTTCTGTGCCTGTGTGTGTGTTTGTGTGTGAGTGTGCCTGTGTGTGTGTGTGTGTGCGCCTGTGTGTGTGTGCGTGTGCCTGTGTTTATGTGTGCACCTGTGTGTGTCTGTGTGCATACAATTGGTGCATGCATGTGCGTATACTTGTGTGTGCCTGTCTGTGTGTGTATGTGTGTGTGTATTTGTGTGTGTGTGTGTGTGTGTGTGTGTGTGTGTATTTGTGTGCGTGTGTGTGTGTGTTTGTGTGTGTGTGTGTGTGCGCTTGCACATACATCGGTGCATGCATGTGTGTTTACTTGTGTGTGCCTTCGTGAACCTTAGCACAATGTACTCAATGTAAGTAAAAGCTTTAAAAAGCATTCTCATTTTCTAAAGGACTTGATCTGTGGACTAGGCATTTATCAAGTGTCAAATGATATGAAACTGCCTGGGCCAAACTAAGAAATGTAAGTTCTCCAAGGAATCAGATTAAGACGAAATTCATCATAAGAGGTAGGACAGGGTAAAATAAACATGCTGTGTGGAGGACGTAAATGCATGCTGAGAAGTAAATGCATACTGAAAAGGACTGAAGTTGAATTTAAATAAGACTTCTTCCCTGCAAGGGGACTAAGGTGAGAGGCTTAGCGGAGGCCACCGGTACTATCAAGTGCATTTTGTAGAAAAAAATAGCTGTAATAAAGCAACTACACAACGTGATTTTTGTATTATGTGAATGCCATTTCTGTATGATTTAGTCCAGTAGTTCTTTCAAAAGGCCTGCAAAATTCAGCCCCGCTACACAACTGTATACTGTATCTAAACCCCAACTTGAACAATTTAAGAGATATCTCATAGAAAAGCTAACACCTTTACAACCATAATGTTTACTGTGAAAATGTTTAACACGTTCAGTTGTCGTAGGAGAATAAGCTAACCAAACATGCCCCTTCAGGGACGAGAAGGAAACCAGAGGCCACGTTGAGCTGTTCAGAAGGACATACACATCAGAATCATGCTTCAACCGCCTTGTCTGACTCCAGGACTGGCAATGTCTCTCCAGTCGCTCAGGTGCAGCCAATTCCAAACTCTGATGTTCTTGGAAATGAGTAAATGCTAAGAGGCTTAGCAACATCAATTATTTATATCTCCCCTGCTTTTTTCTATCTCTCTCGCTCCCCGTTTCCTGTGCAAAACAGACGAGAGAAAATCTGACAGCTCTGCTTTCTGTTGTAAGCAGAATTTGTATCTGCAACTGGACATTCATTAATTTTATTCTGAGCATTTCTGTCTTCCATTAATATTCCTTAAGATATTTTGTCCAACGTTGTGTCATATATACACGAATCCTACTCTCACTGTTTTTTCCAATTAAATATTTTTTTTGAGAATATATTATGTGAAACATTGACTCATTGAAAACCTTTAGATCCGCTACACTGAATATCAGTTCTGTTTAACCACTTCTGGTGTTAAGCATTAGAAACGAATCCTCCTAAGAATGTCTGAGGTAGCAGATCAAATCATTGTCCTCTGGGGCATTTCTGTGGGAAAAAGGGGTTATGTAATATCCCAATATTCTCGACCGGGGGAAATTTTGGTTGGGTACAAAGGTGAACTCAAAGAAGCGGGGAGTCCAGCCATCTTGGTTTTATTCCGGATGAAAGTTTCCACTGCTCGGTGATAAGTGCATACTGTCTGAAGTGTTCAAAACACAGTTCATTGTTTCTCATTCATTCATTTATTCTACACAGCATAAAATAATACACAGTTGAATCACGCATTGCGTGCACAGCTTAATCCTGGCGGCAACCTGCTTCTGGCGATGGAAGAAAACCTGCCCTTTCCCTGCGCTTCAGGCGTACAGGAAGCCTACTGAGCAGACAAATTGACCACCTTGGAACACTGACATGGGAGAAGAGATCGGTGAAACTTCTGCCAAAATCTCTGCCTGGAGATTTCTTTAAGCTTTGCTAATTTACAGAACTGATACTTTAGAACTTATCTCTGGTAAACTGTATCTTTTCCTATGTTTTTCCATAATGACAAAGCATTCAGTTTGTGCTTGAGGTCATTCGCATAAGGTGGTAATGCAAGAGAAATGAAAGCTTATCGAAGAAATAATCAAAACTCATTGGATGTTAATGGTTCTCCCCTAACGTCTCTGAAATTCCTCTAATGCATCACCTTCTGCTAACGACGTACACCATCTATTGATAAGCCCTGGCATCTAAGGTGATGCACAGGAATTGATGAATTGCATTATGGAAAACTGAGTCATATTGTTAAATAATGTTGCTCGCACAGGACTAGTTTGGCAGCAGGACCACAACACCAGCACCCCTGATCTCCCTCCCAAAAACCTGATGTTTTATGGATGGTAATGTGCAATGTGTTTCACTACCTGCGGCTGGCATTGCATGTACTGTATGAAATTGTCTGCCTGATATCTACAGATAAGTGTCAAGTTATCTTCGTAAATTTGCTTCATCAATGTAAGCCTCTCACTAGCATGATTAATACAAATAACAGGATAACAGAATATAAATATGAAGCTGTTTTGTGCATGCTAATGCAGTAAAAACTGCAACAAATTATATTATTACCTTTGTTGAAAGGATATAAATACCTACTGCTGGGCTTGATTTAATACCCGTGGTTTAAACAAACATTAAAAGAGCATAGAAGACATGGAATTAAAAATAAGGAAAGATTTGTGTTTGTATGATGCCCTGGGCATTTTTAGCTTAAACAAATATCAGAAATAAATACCTTGTAGCTATTGGTATTTACAGTTCGTCTACTCTGATGCCTTTGGCTTTCAAGGATGCATGCTTGCAAATTGGTGCCGTTCTTTAAAGGGCAGTCGGATATTTCAAGGACCTTTCTCATGTTTAAAAATAACAATGCACAAATTATACTGGCTGCACAATGCAAGCTTGTTGCCTTAATTTAAATGATTTTCTGTTTCAGGCCAATCTCTCAGGACAGGCTAGTAAGTATGGAATATAAATGAAAACACAGAGCACGATATTTTTGAATTTTGACATTTTCAAGGCAGTTCATTGTTATTACTCATATATGATATGCTTGGATAGGTTTGGATTGTGTATTATTATTTATAACACACATTCTTGTTTTCAGTTAGGAACCCAAGCAAAATATTGGATAAAAGTGCAGTTTTTCCAACAGACCTCTAGATCAGGTCAATTTCTAATTAAACTCGTTAAATTGTTCCTGCTTTCTATGCAATAACATGTAATTGGGTTGGCCGTTTGAGTGAACGGTAAAGCTAGACAAAATGTGTGAGCTAAGCTTTTATAGTGTAAATAATTTTTGATTACATATTTCTTTTCTTTTTTGTGACAATGGTGAGAGTCTGATATGCCACTTAAAATGATTCACTGCCTCTTACTGATGTCGCTTTGATTTAAAGTATTATTCAAACTTAATCTGAGGTGTCAAAATACTAAGCCAGGGAAAGATTTTATGCTATTAAACTAAACAATCTACATGAATACCACACTCATACACACATCACAACACACATGTACACCCATCAATCAGTATGTTTCAATTAAACAACAAAAAAAAAAAAGCCAGTTAGTAACATCAGAAAAGCTATCTAACAATCTGAAGTACACGCTGTCTAAACCAAGGAACTACTGAGTAATGTCGTTTTGAGTTTCTGGTTTGACAGATGTCCTGAAATGCTGTAACTGAATATACTGTGCTGTTTGTCTACTAGTAAAAAACAAAAAAACCAAAGGATTAGGTTACCAATGGGAAGGGATAATTGCAGGCATATGGAGGAGGGTTTCATCAGTCCAATAAATACCTTAATTCATTGTCCTTAGATGGGTGCCATTTCAACCACGCTATGGTCCAAAAAAGAGAGGTGTTGTTTAGCTGATCAGCTAATGAAAACAATCTATTGAACAAATCCAATTTTTAGAGTATATTGCCCTAACTAACCAACTGTAACAAAATTCTCATTGCATTAATTTAGGAGGCACTGCGTGGGTGACAGACAACAACAGTTGTCAACAATAGTTAACAAGGCAACACGTGTGCAGTTATAGGGTTCCAGAGTGCAGGTCGGTTGTCCTGAGGAGGCAGAAAATAAAAAGGTTTTAATTCAGATTTAAAGAGCATTTTAATTTATTTTGCATTATAGCTGCTTTTAATCTTTAGTTAGAGATTAAGCTTTAAAAAAGGGTTTTATGTTTAAATGTGTGAGCAAGAAGAAGAAGAGGAAGAAGAGGAATAGGAAGAAGAATAAGAGGAAGAGGAATAAGAAGAGGAGGAAGAGGAAGAGGAAGAAGAGGAGGAAGAGGAAGATGACGATGAGGAAGAAGAGGAAGAAGAAGATGAAAGAATTTAGTTGAATTGTAAATATTAAATTAAAAAATTGATGGCTATATTTTTAATCAATACCGAAAAATAAACCTAAAAGATACAGCCAACACAAGCTGTTTTAGAGACAAGGACCACTGCATCACATCTAGATAGTTGATGGGAACCAGTAACATTTTATGACTGAATATAAAGATTAGAGACATGTCAGAGACATTTTCCATGTGAAAAAAATAAGATAATGTTTTTTTATTATTATTATTATTTCTCAACGCTGAGGGGAAGAAATGTACGATGGCAGGCTACTCAATGTGGCAAGATTCTGTCTTTGCTGATAGCTGTTCCACAAGATATATTTCTAAATCTACCATCGCATGCAGCTTGCCAGGGTCTAAGTAATTTTCCATGTGCAGCGTCCATCACCATTTGCGCTACACCAACAATGCTTGACGATACAAAAAAAGGGCAGAAAAAAAACGTATATTCACATATTCTGTTATAGTCTCGGTAACTTACTTCCGTGAACACTTCTAATTTGCTGTCAATCGAGCAATCGGGAGTGATGATTAATATTTACACACAAGATGAAGCGCGCCCGCACACACACACACACACACACACACACACACACACACACACACACACACAAACAGTACCTAATATTGTAATTTGCTAGACAACAGTTTTATTTTTTAATGGTTTATCGCGGAACAATGTGTACATTGCCTATTTTTAAAGACATTGCAGTGGGGGCTGTGAGTTTCACGTCTTTGCCAACCCTACCAAACCTGCGCATTCAATGCTGATCACGACCTAGAGTTTTTTTTTAAATAACCCTTTGAAATTATTCAAATGTAGGCAATACCAGAATTAGTCTACATTTAATTTTTATTTCGCGCCATTCCTTTTTGAACGGGTTATGCATCGGAACACGTCCTCGGTCTGCCCACTGTTTTCTTCTAATTTTGTTTTAAATTTATTCATCTTCGATATGAGAATTTGTTCATTTTGATCAGCCTACGTTACTTTTTGCTGTTTCAGCGCCCGCAGCAAGCAAGCATTTTACTCACCTACAGCAGCGTTCGAGCATCCTGACTCAACTCGCCCAATGCATGCGTCGATTCAAAAAATTATAACGTTTCCACTGAAAACGGCTACATCCGAAAATATACTCGAGTGAATCTGCCCGGACATTGTATTTGCGCGTCGGTTGCGCCTAGGTATGTTCAGTAACTGGAGAACAGTTTATTCGTACCGCTACCTCCCTGCTGTACTCTGAAAAGGAGGAGAGATCAAAAGACATGAATATGCACAGTCGAATTACAGCACACAGGTTCTGATTAAGCCTAATGCGGCCCTAACGACGTGACACCACTTTCAAGGTTACTGTGCGATTGCTGTTGTTTTAGCAGTTTGCAAGAGCGAAGGGGAGGTAGCCTATAGCTAAAGAAACACAGAAGGGGTGTGCCGCAATTGTCCTAAAAGGAGCATGGAGGTGGTCTCAGTATGTCTGTGACTTTTAGAGGCTGGGAATTAAAATGGATGAAAATATAGCAACGTTATTATTGTCCTGTTCACAGTTTTGCTATCTAAAGTGGTTCATATTAGTCAATTATGCCAGGTAGATATGATTAAAATTAATATATCTGACACCTTACCTAACAGCAGGGCACTGCTTAGCTTAAGGAACTGACTGTTAAAATGATAGAATTGCACTTGGGCATAACGTCGTTCACCATCCAGACTACTAAACATCCCCATTATATTCTGGGGGAATTCTCAAAGTTTCAGCTTGTGAATGAAACCGATTATGTGCAGCCAGCCCAGCCCTTGTGTAATAACATCATGGTTTTAAAAGTCTTGGTAGTCAGGAGCCCTGAAACACGGCTTGGACTTACGACACAGCCATGGACTCTGTAGTGGACTGTGCTGTGCCGTGAGTTTAGTTATACGAGCTAGAGAGGCATCAGCAGTATAGCTCATTGGCTTTGAATGGGGTGTAACTGTTAGTGTATAATTGTTATTGATTCTGGACACTTAAGTGAAACAGGAGGAAACACGAACACTGTGCATAATCCAGCATCCAGCATAATCATAATTAATTTTTATAGCTTGCATGTTTAAAATGGTCCAAAGGGAACATTGCCAGTCAGAACACCATAGCTGAGCACCGATTCACACGTGTATCATAACGCTTGGCAAGACCATTTGCTGGTCCAGTGGTCCACTATTAAAAACAATAGACAAGAAATATGATCTGATGAAGTTCACAGCAAGTGCGCTTGTACTCCTGTGGCCCAACTTACTGCACACTGAAGTTTTATTTGTCAATTTTACAATAATGTTAAGAGTAGGGACTACTCATTTCATCAGACGTTGGATGCGGACTTCTACAGCCAGGCTGAGGGACCAGTGCCAATCCAGTGATGCTCGGATGCTTCTTTCCCTCGGGCAAGACCGTCTTTCGGGACGGTTGTGCTTTAGCTGGCTGGGTACAGAGGGAGGAACACCACTTAACCTTTTCCCAATGGCTGGGACAAATGAACAACTTATTTAATGAAACGCCAAAGACGGTCCCACCAGCTGTGACGAGCTTTGACATTCTCAGGAGAAGGAAAGTGTGGCATCCTTGCATAGCCGTTTCTGACTTTAAACTTCGTTAACGTTCCTTAGGGGTTCGATTAGTTGCTAATTCGTTATTTAATTAACAAATAATGATACATCAGAATTAGAATGGACTGAAACACATTTAAGGACAACCAAATAATTAACACAAATTAACACATTTTTTATTGACACAATCATACACCGGCTTTTCGTGAAAGATAACGGATATAGTAAGTTAAAAATATAAAACGATGTCAAGTCTTGATCGTTAAAAAAAATAAAAACTATTTTAACTTATGTGTTCATTGTTATATAATCGCCTGAGCACAGGTGTCACCAGCATTTTGCCTGCCATTATTATGGATGAGGGTTAGACTGTGTTTTACGATGTCATGGGGTCACAGCACATATATAATATAATCACATAGAACTCTCTGAGGTATTTTCATATGAAGCACCAGTTATCCCTCGGCTTTGAGCTGGCTATACACTCTGGGGTTTTGTCTTCCACAATGTGGCCACAAGATCATTTTTCAATTTGTGAAAGTCAGCTTTGATGTGTAGAAGAGGGGACTTTTTTTTTTTTTTACAGGTATGGTCTTTTTTGTAAGAAACGATTTTCTTGGCAGATAGAAGTAACAGTCGGACCGAAACAACACCAGTGGAAATAAAGAGTTTAAGTGTTGAGATCAATACATTGACTGAGCATAGCTGTATAGTCAAACCAGTATCACGTTTACTCAGGGTAACCTAAGCAGAGAGAGAGAGAGAAGCTCTCTCTTTGCAGCTGTCCCAGTGTGTTTTCCAGGGTTCTGGGCTTTTTAAAACACTGAAAATGTTCTGAATCCTGGATTAAAATCAAATGTAGTCACAATCTTATTGTTACTCACTGCCTTGTAGTTTTCGTGGGGAGGAAACTGTTTGGGTCAAAAAGTCATAAAACAGGAAGAGCAAAGAAATGAAAAGAGGGAAAAATGGAAAAAAATGGAAATTGATTTGTTCAGTATTTCATGTTTAAATGCAACAGAGCAGTACTGGACGGATTTATTAACTAGATAGCAAGTCTTGCACTGAGATTTTTAATAGTTGTTTGACTAGAAAATGCTTTGCCTTCTTATGTAGCTACAAGATAATGCTTAGCAACACGCTCGACAAAGATGGGAGTTCTGATCCAGGCTGTGATTTATCTGATGTCGTATCACATTTAAACAATCAATAAATTACAGAGATGGAATGTAATTTCGCTCTTTGAAAATAAGGCAAATCAAATGTTGCATAGATGACAAGTATCAAATAATTTTTTTTGCAAATGCTAAATATTGATTCTCAATGTGAAATATGCTTGTTTTGGTATAATTTATCTTTCACACCCTCACTTCCGATAATAAAATTCAATTCATGTCAAAAATCCATTTTTGCAAGGTAAAGTCTATACTCCTGTGCCTCCTGTGCCTCTCAGCCCCATTCCCTCACTGCAGTGACAAGATATGAAAATGTGAACATGCAAATTTCATGTATCAGACTGTCAACTATAATGCATTATACAGCATTAGTTTTCATATATAGGAGTTCATTAGAAATGTGCTGTGCTGCCAAAAATACAAACTACAGTCATTCAGAATGGCAATTCCACTTAGATATTACATTGAACAAAATAAAATTCAATAGCCACATTCTATGAATATTTAATCTCTGCATTAATGACATCAAATCTCATCCAATCTCAAATTCAGAATGAGTTTAAAAAAACGAATCCCTGTCTAATAAGCTCAGTTGGATTTCCGTGCATTCTCTCCCAGAAGGGTTTCCCCTCTATTATAACCACAAGGGGAAAACCCCTCAAATCTTTACCTTTTTCCCCACCCTCTCACATTCTCTCACCCTTCATTCTGAATGAAAAAAAAAAGAAGAGCGTACTGAATCTTCAGGCTCTCTCACCATCCCCACTGTCAGAGCCTGACTGTCTGCTGACCTTCCCTGTCAAAGCTCCTAAAACAGAGAAATAAGTTATGGTCTTACTTGCCAAAGTATTCACCTGCACTGTGGATGTGAGCAGGGATGTGTGTTACTACGTTTTACTTCAAAACAGTGCACAAACATACTGTGTGGCTGGAACATCGTGGTCATTGAAGTATACAGTGCAAAGAATAGTGATATAAAAGAAGCCTGTTTCTTTGTGTATAATATATTGATTTCTTCTTTCATATTCTGACAGATTTACACTGCAGTTTTATTTACTTTATATGTGTAAATTGATTCTACATTTTTTTTTATATCAGTATCAGACCAGGCAAAATTAGCTAAATTTAGCAGCAAATGCAGATGCAAGTCTGCCAGCTCTTCAAGTATTGCCATAGATTCCCAGAAGTATTTAAGTCAGAAATTACACCGGGCCACCCAAGGACACCCACTTGGTTATGCTTAAGCCACTTCAGTGAAGCTTGGGCCTTGTGCTTTGGGTCATTGTACTGATGAAAATTTAAAGATTTGCCCCATTTGTAGGTATTTAGCCTACTGGACAGGTTTGCCTCTACATTGCATTTTTTCCCTTCAATCCTAAAAAGCCTCCTTGTCCCTGCTGATTCCTGCTTTCTTCTACAGGGGCCAGTACATTAAGGTCTGACAAGATTCTTAACCACTGCACATGTGGGTGTGTAGCTACAAACCTAAACAAACTGAGATCACAAATCCTGCACGTATCTGCAGTTTAATCGCTCTTCATCACAGCACTGGCAGATGAAGATGAAGATGAAGAAAGCTGCTTCAACATGTGCGCCCTCAGCAGAAAATTCAAGTGAAAAATAAGCCGGTTAATCTCCACATACATCACATTTTTGCAGGCTAATTAACGACATATATCCACATTGGGCTGGGCAAAAAGCAACTGGACTGTATAGAGGGGTTGTCACTTTTTGAATTCATGCAGACAAATAAGTGGTTTAACGCTATTTAAAACTTTAAAAACATTTTTGAGCAACATTTATGCAACATGATGTTGAAACACCACACGCTGTCATTTAAAGAACTCGAGAAAGACACTCTTCAGCCTTTTGGCTTTTTTGGGCAGTCGCAGGTCTATGTGTACATCCTCCAAAATGCTGAAAAGAAGGTGCTGAAGACTAGAGTTCTTGCGAATAAAATTAACAAGTCGCACAACTATATTCATGACAACCAGATACGGTATATTTTTCATGAATTACTACACACTGTATTTATGGCACACGATTTCAGTTTCAGTGAAAGACGTTTTGTTTTTAAGAAAACTCTGAGCAACATGACACGCTGCTGTTTGCGTTTTCGTAGATGGGTGCCGTTTTATGGATCCCAAGGACAGAATCGTTGTATTGAGAAATTAAGCTTCCTACTTTGACGTCAGAGGAAAGCTGTCAAATGCTTTGCATGTCAACAAATATTTGCAGCTTTGCCGACTGCTACTTCATAGCACGTGTTGGTTTTGCGTTATCACGGTCGGGAAACACAAAGCTAAAATGATCTGCCTGTTTTGAATTGAACAGATCTCTTTACGCAGTCTACTTTGTGCTTTTGAGAAGCGGTTGTAGAAACGCTTCTCCTGTGTTGTAGTACACTCTAACTAAGATTATGCATTAACTGGATGTGACTAAAAGAGGTAATACTGTAAAAACATCCTCTAATTCAGTTCTTTTGTTCACTTCTAATGAAATGTACAAATGGTTGACAGGAGAGCTATTACCATTGAGAATGTTAAAAATATACATTAATTTTTCTTCTTAATTTGTAATTTCACGCTTCAATAGAGCACCAAAACATCTTCAAGAAAAATTCAACAATTCAACAACAAGAATATACATATATATACATATATATATATTGTGGCAATATTCATATTGTGGCAGGTTCAACTGTCTGAACAGGCGTTGTCGCAGCTGATCCTGGAACAGTTTCAGATGAGTGCGCTGGAGGCGTTGGATCTGCAGAGGGACAAGGAGCAGCTGGAGAGAAAGCTGCAAGAGGGCGCCGTGAGGTGGAGAGACAGGCTGGGAGAGGGAACCAGTTAGCCCAAGAGAAGGGCCGACTGCAGCAACTGCACGAGGCCAAGGAGGGTGAGGCCTCAAGACTCGCCCGGGACCTTGAGAAGATCAACTCTCACCTCATCAAAGTGAAATGGGCCCAAAACAAGCTGAGAAGTGAAACCGATGCTCACAAGGAAACGAGGGACAAACTGCAGGAAACGCCGTCAAAGCTGACCCAGGCCAAGGAAAAGGCAAAGCAGGTACTAGAGGAGTCAGCTGAACGGAGAGCAGAGGTGCGCTCATTGATGCAGTCCAGGCAGGAAATTGAGCACCAGAGGAAAAAGGTGGAAACTCAGCTGACTGAACTGCAGTCCCGCTTTAGTGAAAGCGAAAGGCAGAAGGGAGAGCTGGGAGAGCGGGTTTCCAAAACCACAGCGGAACTAGAAAGTGTTACTAACCTTCTCAAGGAGGCAGAGGGAAAGTTCCCAGGTCCCGGATACACAGGAACTCCTAGCAGAGGAGATGAGACAAAAGCTGAACTTCTCTACTCACCTGCGTCAGATGCAAGATGAGCGCAATGGGCTGAAGGAGCAGCTAGATGAGGAAATGGTGGCCAAGAGGAATGTTGAGAGGTACGTCTCCACTCTCAAGGTGCAGCTGTCAGAATTCAAGCAGAAGCTTGATGATTTCATCGGCAGGGTTGAGCTGCTGGAGGAAAGCAAGAAGCGCCTCCAGAGAGACCTGGAAGCAGCTAACGCGCAGTTTGACGAGAAAGCCTCTGCATATGACAAGATGGAAACGACTAAGAACCACCTGCAGCAAGCGCTGGAGGACCTGCTGGTAGACCGGGATAACCAGAGGCAGTTGGTATCCAACTTGGAGAAGAAGCAGAAGAAATTTGACCAGGTGCTTGCCGAAGAGAAGAGCATCTCCAACAAGTATGCCGATGAGCGTGACCGGGCAGAGGCTGAGGCTCGGGAAAAAGAGACGAAGGCCCTGTCCCTGGCTCGGGCCTTGGAGGAAGCTCAGGATTCCCGCGAGGAGCTGGAGAGAGCCAACAAGGCACTGCGTACAGAAATGGAAGACCTGGTCAACTCCAAAGATGATGTTGGCAAGAGTGTGCATGAACTTGAGAAGTCTAAGCGTGGACGGGAGGCACGGTGCAATAACTTTTACTTCAACTACAAGAGGCGGCGCAAACGGGACTCCCGCCATTCAAGGACAGAACGGGATGTGTCCCAGAGCAAAAGCGACGATAACGAGGGCTCCAATGAAGACGAGAACCCCAGAGGACAATGAAGGAGTGGAGAACAGCTCGGACACAGTGCCCCCTCCCCATCTCAATGGGATGCCAGCAAGGCCAGCGAGCAGCCAACCAGCCACGGCGGTGGTACCCCGAGGCGAGAAGCCCAGTCAGAGCAGGACGCTGACCCCTGGGACCACGAGCCCCAAGGGCCATGAGCTGCTGTATGGAGAGCTGCACATGAAAATGGAGAAGACTCCCGAGGGCGGGGAGCCGGTGGCCCAGTGGGAGAGACCGTGGCCCACCTACCAAGCCCAATTGCAGACCTAGAGCGAGCCCTGGGACAGGGACATCAAGTCTGCCCTGTCAAGACGCGACTCCTGCCTGTGGCAGTCCAGGGGGACCCCAGCCTGCATCTGGGGGAGGGGATGTGTGGCAACCCCGGGGGCGTACAGATGGCGGATGCGGAAGAAGCCGCACCCCCCTCAAGCTCGGGGGCAGGTTCTTGAGGGGTGGTACGTTCCCTCCCCAGCAATCACCGGCACAGCTGACACACATTGGCTGATTGGGGAGGGAAATAACAAAAGCCGGCTGCTACGAGGGGAAAGCGTCGGCGCCGGAGAGACTGCAACCGCAATTCGAATGCAGGTAGCGCTGATCGAGTGTAAAACGCTGTGCTCTCTGTTTTCTGATCCAGTTGGTGACGGGAGTGGGAGACCCCGCCGGTACCCTCGTGCGAGGAGGACGAGATTCTTTTTTAAGCGACATTCGTGATTATTTTTATGCCCCGAACTGGGAGGAACTTTTTTTGTGGTTTGTTGTATTGCCCTTTTGCCCCGAACCGGGAGGACTTTCTGTTTCATTTGCAGGCACACGCGTGCCGAATAATAAACCGTGCTCGTGTTACGAGCGAACCCGAGCATTTTCTGTTTACATTCCTCTCTGTCGTGTGCGGCGCAGCCAGTATTGTCACAATATACTGTAAATGTGCTGTGTTGCCTTTGTGCCAAATGCAACGTTTTGAACTTGCACAGATTTTTTTTTCTCATCTGACCACAAAATATGAGATTCGCTTCGGGTCTTTTTCAGTGCTGATGTCTCCTTGCTATCCTGCCACACAGACTACCTTCGTGGAGTGCGGTATAACTATGTTATGGTTATAACTCCCATCTCAGCCTTGTGTTGGGGTCACAGTTGCACCCCTTTCCTCCTTGCCCAGCCGTTCAGTTTGGAAGGACGCCCTGTAGACTGGGTGTCCTGTTGCTATGATACACCTTCCACTTTTTAATAATCGAGGAGACCATGCTTAGAGGGAAATTCAGAACCTTTATTGTGTGGTTCTCCCAACTGTTTCTTTTCAACAGAACTGTTCTTGCATTGTTTAGAATGCCCTTTAGTCTTCATTGTTTAATCTCTGCATGACGTTCACTGCCTGACCAAAGAACTTCACGGAGCCAGATGTTTTGATCCTGGTATTATTGCCCATGGACAGAGGCTGCCCAACTTAACTTAATTGCCGGTCTTGTTAAGTTAATTTTGTGCACCTAAATTAATTTAGGTGTGTCACAGCAAAGGTGTTGAATAGTTACACAAATTACTTAACTGTTGAAGTAATTGTTTTTTACCCCTTTTTTTTTCTTACAACATATTCTTAGGTAAAAAAATAAACAAATTAAATGTTGTAGAAATGTGCAAACCTTCTAATATATAATAAAATAAGCAAATCAGTCAAAGCTGTGTAAGAATGACATATCACACATTATTAATCAAATTCTTGAGTGAAAGTGCAAGTTATTTTGCTTGGTTGTGTGTTTTAAAAATTGACCAATGGGATAAGTATTTTCAGCATTTAGTTTTGAGGCTGGGAAGAGAAAAAGGTTAAATCAAAGTGAGGCAAGCGCATGTTTTTGTTCCTGATAAATTTTATTCCAGTGCAGAATACCAACACGGAGCTTTGTCAACAGCATATCCTTACTCATTCTCCTGAAGATTGAGCTTGAATAGATTGTGGGGGCTGGAAATCAGTATCCCTTGGTTACAGAATAAATCTATTACAAATATTAGATTTTGTTTTGATGTTTTTAAGATGGCAATATTTACATGGCATTGAAAAGCACGAGCCTCATGAAAAACATCGAACAACATTTCCTTTTTCGCATATTTTTGTGAATATTCATAATGTAAAAAGGTGCATCCTGTAAAATTCTAATTAAAACTGTAATCTTGAGAGACTTATTGCAAGTACTACAATAAGTTCATGGCTCAAATGTAGGGATGTCATTTTACAGATTTAAAGATGCACAATTTAATTGGATAAGATATTGATCAAGATGATTTTATATATAACTTTTTAGAAATTGTTACAATGCACTGCATGAATATAATGTCCAATCTACATAGTAAACCACAACAAATATCTCAAACAGTGATTTGATCTTATGTTGAGAGAGTGGTGAGACTTTTGCAAGAACACCCACACATATTTCAGCAAATACGATCATACCAACCTGCAAAATGATATACTGACTAGCTGGTGCTCAATATGTCTGAGGACCATCACTGAGAGTATATTGTAATAGCTTAATGGCATTACTACAAGCACATTTACACAATGTGAAGTACACGTGGCTCAAACCCTATTAGAATGAGTCAGTTGGTAAAGCAAGCATTAGAATGAGTTGGTTGGTAATGCAAGCATTAGAATGAGTTGGTTGGTAATTCTGAAGCTTTGGATTGAGTCAGTGGGTAATGCTGAAGCATTAGAATGAGTTAGTTGGTAATGCTGAAGCTTTGGATTGAGTCAGTGGGTAATGCTGAAGCATTAGAATGAGTTAGTTGGTAATGCTGAAGCATTCGAATGAGTTAGTTGGTAATGCTGAAGCTTTGGATTGAGTCAGTGGGTAATGCTGAAGCATTAGACTGAGTTAGTTGGTAATGCTGAAGCTTTGGATTGAGTCAGTGGGTAATGCTGAAGCATTAGACTGAGTTAGTTGGTAATGCTGAAGCATTAGACTGAGTAAGTTAGTAATGCTAAAGCTTTGAAACGAGTCAGTTGGTAATGCCAAAGCTTTGAAATGAGTCAGTTGGTAATGCTGAAGCTTTGGAAGGAGTCAGTTGGTAATGCTGAAGCTTTGGAAGGAGTCAGTTGGTAATGCTGTAGCATTAGACGGAGTTTGTTGGTAATGCTGAAGTCAGTTTGAAATACTATCTACATATTTTCTAATAAAGATTGGATTTATATGTTTGCATCCACCCCCTGCAATTCTAATACCCACATAACATTATCATTATGCTCCAATTAAGCAGCTATGTTTGACGTCTTTGGACACTGTTGTGGCATACTACATTTCAGCGCCATCTCGACTGATATGACTGGAGCAGTAGTTAGTTATCTTAAATGTTTACTGGATTTAATTAAAGAGTTTGCAAACTAAAAGACATATTGGTTTGAATTCATTATCTGTGGTGGTTCACCTGGTGTCCCTCAGAGAAAGTAGCAAAAGAGCTGCAGCAGACTCGGACTCCAGGCTCCTACTCCCTGGAGTGTGTTTCTCTTCGATTTCGCCGGAAAAGCATTGCACACTAGTAGGCTAGTAAGTCAAGCAGCTCCAGGATAAACACTGCCTGCGATGCAATCTCAGAGGCGAGTAGCAATAAAGGGCCCGAGACATGTGCCAGCTTGCCGAACAACAGTCAAGGTTAAAAGAGCACAATCACTGCCACAGCAGTCGTTCCATCACAGAGGCCCAGGAGTTGGTTTCAGATTAGATGTGCAGCTCTGTACGGGCTTATCTTACAAGCCTGAAAGTATCCATTTGATGCAGTCGCACTTTATCTAAACATTTCCCTACCCAAGAAAAGAGGCAACCCTGCAGTTTCAGGTAAATTATTCTTCGCATCAATGCTGAGACCTCAGCCTACAGATGTACTCCATGACTACCAAAACGTTAATTTACAATCTTTCAACTGGAGTTATTTTAATGCATGACAATTTGGCTGGCTTGATTTGACACCCGATTTCCAGAGTCACTGCCTTTGGCAGGATCATTCATGAGGAGGAAACACTAGATTCCCCATTTCCCACCTTCTTATTGTTCACTTCCTTCAGACATCGACAGGTTTGCAGCTATCTGTCACAGCCAAAGATTGGCTTTTTGCTGAAAAAATTCTCGTAATTATTTTTATGTCATTATATCTGCATGCTCTCATTTCACCTTTCAAGCCAGATGTGCTCTGCTCTTTTTATATTTCTCTTCAAAACTGCATTCAGAAACCACTTTTTTTTTTACCCTACCAAATAATATAATCATTACCAAACATTTAGTGCTAGCCAAACTCAAATCTAAACCCAAATCTGACAACGGCCGCATTGCTGCACCTCGCATTGCACTTTTCCCTGTGTGATATCACGTTGGGGCCTCCCACACTATAGGCACTAACAGTTGTGAAGGGCCAGACAAGTGTCATCTCTCTGTGCCTCAGGATTCTCTCTAAAACCGACGCATCACATAGTTCCACACTGAAACAGCATCATAAAACTCTAGGAAAAATATTGAACTATTTCTGTAAAGTCTTGAATAACAATGCAGTCAGTCACTCATGCAGAAATGTTAATCTCTTGCTCTTGATACATTTACATCTAATTTAAAAGGCAGAACATTTACTATGTTAGCCATGTTAAAAGAAAGGTGAAGCAGCTCCATTGGACCTGGATGCCTGAACTTAGTAGCCGTCACGACAGACATGTGAACTTATACCGTAGATAATCACGTGTCACTCCCCCAATCACCACCCAATGACACCCCAGCTTTCCCCTACACAACCAATGGAGCCCCACCTTCCATGAGTTTTACTTCTCACTTAGTCGATGCACGCTGAAAACAATATCGAAATCTTTTAACTGCAAACGTATTTAAGTACTTCTGCGTTGCGATCTTAAGAGCGTCCTGAAAGAACCAATGATTGATCAATGATCCACTGAGACGACCTGCATTTCTATACCAAAATCAACCGACTTCTGAAACTCCAGAAAGTCAATTGAGAGAAACATGTCCTTCACATCCATACTTACATTCTAGGCGGGCCTCAGCTACATCACATTACATCACAAATAACTAAAAATAAAAGAGCCAATACAGCGAAAGAGCTTGAACTATGAGATCAGATAAAGCAAAAGATCAGAAAAGGGATGTAGAAGAGCTGAAGATCATTGTTTGTTTTGTATCAGCTTCGATTTCAACAAATAGAATTAATTATCTCTGTTTGCCTAACCGGACTTACCTTGATTTAGCTTAACATTTCATGTTTATGTAAGTTTTATCAATAGAACGTTTACTTTTGATCATTTTAGATCAAATTTTTTTCTTTTTGACCTGCTACCACAAAAACTTTGACACAACCTTCCAAATCACATTAAAATATTCCAGCTATTCTAACATACAAAGTTTTAATCTGAATGTAAAAAAACTAACCACCAACTAGATGGATCACAGCAGTGAGGCTGCTGTCGTGCAGGAGGAAGTGGCAGTGACACTACCCAGCACTGATGGACCCATAAATGGTGAGGAGGGTCTAACCAAGCGAAAGGCTCAGCTGTTCAGCAACCAGTGACTGCCTCCTTCAAAAATGTTATTAATAGATGTTCTCCACAGCTCAGAGGATGTTCTGAACTCCAAAGGGTATGCTGCGGAGGGGTTCAATAGGCAACGTGTGGTGCCTGTGAGAGAAGACCAAGACCTTCAGATGCGGGCTGGGAAGAGAGCAGAGGTAAAAGGGTTGGTCCGACAGGTGTTCAGAGTGGTGAAGACATGACCGCTAGCGGAGAAGCGATCGTGGGGTGGAAGGTGTAGAGGAAGAAGTAGGTGGACACCCATCACAACCTGATGAGAGCTGAAGAGATGCTGCCTGTAGCAGCCGGAGCATGTTGACTCCTCTCCTCAAGGGTCGCCGTGACCCTGTGTGTGGACCACATGGCAGCATACCACATTCCACCCTACAGGTCCGAGCTGGTAAAGGGGAGCTATGTGGCTCTACAGTGGACGGGAAATCCGTGCTCTGGCCCTTTAAGACCTGACGTTCTGTGCCTGCCTGCTGTTTTCAACAGGTACAGCTGGAGACAAGTAAGTCAGCGCTAGTATAAAAGGCCGCTGGAGTTTGCTTGAGTTTTCTGTGAATTTCATTGTTTTGTTTTTTTGAGAACTGTGTTTTGACCTCTGTATGAGAACAATCTTTTGGATAATTAGCTTTTTGCTCCAGTTTTGCACTTGGCTTTGTCTTGTCTCTTTTGTTCCGCTTAAAGAAACAGCATGTCCTTTCAAAAACTGTTGAGAAAAACAGTATTACTTTTAAAATAATTTGAAAAATGCTCCTATTTTCAAAATTTTTTACAAAATAATTACAGTATAACAAATACCGTTGGTGATTTTCGGCAATCTCACATGTTATGTCACATGCAGGGTTGCATTTCACCATACAGAAAGAGATAAAACCTCAACACTGCCTTTGTGTAATTATCTGAAAAAATATATTCTGTAACCTACATCTCAAGTAATACTGGAATAGGTATTTCCTAAAGTCCGTTTTCTGTATGTAACATCCACATTTGCGAGTGTGAATGGGCCTTTACTGACAACTAACAAAGCTTTATATGAAAGTACAGACCGTTGTATTTCACAAGAAATTCAAAATGAAAGCCATCGATATCTGTGTGGATTGTCAACTTGGCGCAGTCAAGCCTGAAGAAACTGTAGAGATGGAGTGGGCGAGCCACTCAGCAGTGATCCAAGCTGTCGAAAGAAGGCTTCTGCAACATGAATTTTTCTCCAATGAGTTTCATGAGTGCAAGCACCAGTGCAAGGAACTGTCCAGATTAAATGACATTTTTTAACCAACTGCCTTCATGTAGTGTGAGAGACAAACATCACAGCCTCACTGGACTGCTCAAACCACTCTTGTGAAGAGGTTATACTGGCGGTGAAACCTGACAAAAAATAATAATTTGCTCGTTTTTATTCTTGTCTATCAATACAAAAAAAAATTATACATCAAAGACTTTAAAATAGTGTGGTCTGCCTTGCATAAAAGATTAACTGAGTGTAGCATCTGAAATTTTATTCTTCCAACTGAAACTTTTCAGTGGGTTAATCTTTCTTGGTTGGTCCCTCACCAGGCAATAGGAAGCTACCTGATAATCATTGTAGGGGGACTGTGTGCAGAATGAATTAGAGGCATCCTCTGGCTGAAGTGTTTATCTTCACATCTCTTCAGACCTCGGCCTGCTTGCAATTTGAGGCCTGCTGTGGGAAAACCGTTGACAGCAGATGCACATTTTACCTTCATTCTGCAGATGGAGAGTCCCGGGAGCCCCTTCTCCATCACTCAAATGTTCAGTCATTAGTTTAAAGTCGCAGAGAACAGGCAATGAACGAATGAGAAAAACAACAGTAAACTCATCAACCAACCAAACAAATATCCCCACCGGTGGTCCATCGTACAAGTCTCTGTTTTAGATTGTTTTTAATTGTGATGGGAGTCCCCAGCACAGTTTAGCCCAAACTCTTCACTGCGATCAACGCGCGTCCCTGAATTAACACATGCTCTTCCCACCAACAGTAAACTCACCAACCAAAAAAATATCCCCACCGGTGGTAGTCCGTCGTACAAGTCTCTGTTTTAGATTGTTTTTAATTTTGATGGGAGTCCCCAGCACAGTTTAGCCCAAACTCTTCACTGCAATCAACGCACGTCCCTGAATTAACACATGCTCTTCCCACCAACAGCAGATCTCACGTGTGAGAATCAAGGCGTAGTCCTTTGATAAAATTGTTCCCCCCAATTTTTCAATGCATAGATATAGCAGGTCAGGGCCTATTTAAGCTCCAAATGCCCAGATGGTCCAATAAAAAGAGAGATCAGTTGACTGGAAAACCAAATACGATGTGGAAAAAGAGAGAAATCTACACATTGAAAGAAGAAACTAGCACTATGTGCCATGGTATTCCCAAGCCTCAAGATGAATGCAAACATGACAGGCTGTTATTCACGCTTATTTTCACTTCAGGACAAACAAAAATCTTACAGATGCGATGAGGAATTTCCGCACAATCTTAATCCCTTCTTTAAATTTATGGGGAAATATATCAAAAACACCTGCTCTGAAAAGGTTAAACTGTATCAAAGAACATCAAATATAGGTTTATACCAGCACAGTGGATCCAAGGATATTTTCGCAATATCCAGGACTTAATGTCAGCAAGAAACAGTACGAACCGGGATCGGACCAGGTTCGAGACCCCTTAAGACGAGTTGTTTTGCCAGCACGGTTGTCCTTGTTGTTATTTTTACAACCAAGGGGTTGCTGTTGGTTCAGTGTTTTTGGGATATTCGATAGAGTTGGGTATTGTTTGTATTTCAGCTATGTCTAGACCTAATTGGGTTTTTCACGTTTATTTGATTTAACAATTAACTGTCAATGCAAGAGTGAATGACAGCAAACATGGGCCGTGTAGATTTAAAAAGTGAACTACAAAACTCGATTCCGTGGCGTGAATGTTTTTTTTAGGAGAGCATGAGATTGAGGCTGAAACCTTGAGTCTCATGGCCATTGCGTGACAGTTGGCAGTTATGGTATGTTTCTTTTGCTCTGATTCTCCACCACACAATCGATGAGAATATCTAAGCACACAGACTCACACAAACACGTAGGCATATCTGCTACAATCTTTAAACGCATTTTTGTGATAATATATTGACTTATATTATATCCTGCCCTATAATAATGTAACTGCTAGAATAATTTAAAAATAGCTAATTAGCTAATAGTTTATATACAACAGATTGTTGTCATTGAAACAAATTAAGGATTTATGTACTTATGTGCTGTGTTTATTAACAAAATAATGATTAGAAAGAGAACAGCATAGAAAAATCAAACATAACAATCTAAATAAACACTAATTTATGAGTTATTAATAATTTATGATTAATTTTGTGTTTAAAAAGTGTTGCAGTTACGTGTTCTTAGTTGTTTATTGAGTAGTCCGATTAAAAGGGTTGCTGTTCTGAGATACCCATCCCTAGTGGTGGACCATTCACCATACACATGGTTGCTGCTTCTGAGATACCCATCCCTAGTGGTGGACCATTCACCATACACATGGTTGCTGTTTCTGAGATACCCATCCTTAGTGGTGGGCCATTCACCATACACATGGTTGCTGCTTCCGAGTAACCCATCCCTAATGGTGGACCATACACCATGCTTAAGTGATATAATTTAATAGACATCAATCAACTGAGTAAGTTGTGACTAAAGGTTTCAGGAGTCTTGCAAATCTTAATGATTATTGCCAATGCTATATCTTACACCAACATTTAGTGCATGCATATGCAATAACTACGTTCATCACTCTTAAATACAATAGTGACTTTAGTTAGTGAAATACAGCAGGGGTTTATGCCTCCCAGTGGTAAAAACTCTGCATCTGCTGAAGCCTTTGCGCATAAGAGACATTACTGTCACCCATGTAAAATAAATAGTCACAGTGTGTCAATTGCATTACACCCACACTATTCTAACACATTTCTCAGGTCACTCTCTAACCGCTTATTTAAAGAAAACATAGAACATAGAACATTTTGATAATCTGGTTAGATGTTGCAATTTTAAATATATACATAATATCTTCTTTAAAATTATTTTTGAAATGCGTTAATTTTGTCACTTTTTTTACAGGTTTTATTTTGCTGTTACAGTATGTTTGCAGTCTTAGAAGCCCCAGGCGAGAAAAAACAGAGGGTGGAGGGATTCTACTGAAGAAGTCACAGTAGAGCGTTGCATTTTATAAGGTAAATCAATTGATTGTCAGGAAAGCCCCAGTTGGGACAGGAGGAAAAGGATTCACATTCTGGAGTGATATATTCATCGGGAGTTTGGCCCTCACTTGTCAGTGAGAGAGCTAGCCTTTAGTCTCGAGCAGAACTGTTCAGTGACAGTCACTACTGGTGGAGCCATGGCTGATTTTCACACACCATAAGTGACCGTTTTTAAAACTAAGCAGTGCCATAGCTTAATAGATCATCTTAAGTCTTGTTTCTTGCCATCTCTTTTAAAATTAAAAGACAGAACAATCATATGCCTGACCTTTTATTTCACGTAGGTAGCCACTGTTGGTCTTGTTTAAAGTGATGTGTTTTACCTACAATGATTAGGTAACACTTTAGTTGAATGTATCTTCATAAAACCAAATAACACTGTCATAAACATGCCAAAGAATGTCTTGAAAAATATCACGAATGTCAAAAATAGCATGACAACAACGCCAGTTTACCATACCTTCACTTCACAGTATTTTGCCGAAGAACGTATATTCATAATGCTCCCAAGCCTGTTTTTGTTGTAACTCTCTCTTTCCCAATAATCAGATTACGCCACAATGAATTTACAGAGCTAGAACAGCTAGCCAAATAACATTACAATGTCAGCAGTGATGCCATAAAAAGCTGTATCTGGCTTTTTATTCTTTTACAATGATAGTTACACTGCTAATGCAGCAGTACACCTCAAAGTTTTTCGCTGTGCTCATAAGCCAGTGCATGTACAAACGGTAGCATAATGTCAGTGCTGTTTTAATCTGTCCAGGCTTTCATTTAAATGACTCAAGCGGCCATTTTTCCTGATGCAGAATTTACTGCTTATAGAACTGAACTGGTTTCAATCAATCAATCAATCAATCAATCAAATTTAAAAAAAGATTAAACATTTTGACGAAACAATAATATAAATATTATATTAACTAACATCCATTTGTTATTTACAGCGATAAAGCTACATAGATGTAATAATAAATGTAATAAACTGGTTTCGTTTGATGTTGAAATCCTATGCAACATGAAAGAATGTTAAAAAAGAGTAGATTTGTATATTAATCGAGTTAGTATTTAAATAGAATACATGAATTAGAATACGCTACTAAAATGTGAAATAGAAAATATTCTGGATGACAAGGGATGTTTGATTTGGGCTTAAACAGGGAATAGTTATAGATCCATGTGCATGTTAATCTAAAATGACGCCTGGGAATCCAACACTCAACACTTTGCAATGCTGTGCTGTGGCTCCTTCTGAAGAAATTGTTTTTTTTTTTTTTTTTTCACATTGGTTGCCAGGTTACTGAATTAGTTCCATTACATGGAATGAATCAGACAGAGAGAAGCAGTCAGAGTGCATCTGAAAATAAAAAAGTAAAAATTAAAACATACGGCACATTTACATTAGATTTAAAGATCAGACATGCGTGAGGCTGAGACTGAGCCTGACAAAGGCCTTCAAACCGGCAATGGCTAAAATAGGATAGAAAGGAGTAGAAATAATTGGCTAGACATGTAATTTACCTGCCCCCGAGCCGTTGTGTCGTTAAGTTCCTTCTTATAATGACCTGGGTAACTCATTGACAGATTCATTGCACGTGAATTCTTGTTCACTTTGCTGTAGCTTTTTCTCAGTGGCAATAAAGAATAAACAAAACAGTGCTTTGGTTGACATTCCAAAGTTTTTAGCATAAACTGAGGATCAATATTGTTCTAGCAGCCAGCTGGGAGGATCACAACAACAGATATTATCTTCTTCTAAATCACTATACCACACTCAGGAAGAGTGCTGAGGTACAGTTATTACCTTGTGGTTGTAATTGACACGATCTGGATCCCATCCTATATAATTTAGATCATAGAGTTTAGTCTGCAAACGAGTACATGCCTTTGCCGTCTCAGCCACTTGGGAGGTCACATGCAACAAATCCTTAACAAAATTATGATAGTCCTTCCATGATGTATGGTTAAAAAAAAAATGCCAGGAGATTTTTGTGAATATAAATAGCAGAATATTCCATTCTAAATGACAAAGTGCTTGTGGATGTAGTCTGGGCAAAGTTAATTGAATCTGGGGCTCTTCAAAGGGGACATTTATTTAAATTCATTAGCACCGAGTAGCTAATCTAATAAAAGCTTCATTGCTGATTTTTCCTCTCAGTTATTCTAACAAAAACGCCCATTCTAGGAATATCTATCAGAGCTGATTTCATCACGATCATTAAAAAAAAACACTTTAATTAAACAAAAACACTCAAAAAATGTACTTAATTATTTGTTTAGCCTTCCTGCTCCAGTAAAGCTAAATTAAACTGAAGTCAAGTAGTTTTCAAGTTACAACCTCCCATTTTTACAATTTGCTTTAAAACCTTTGGTTCTAATATTACTGTTTTTTCCCCCATTAGTGTGTCCATGTGATTTTAAACAGACGATGTCTAATCCATTTTCACTGGGGTAAATGGGGAAAAAATTGGAATGAAAAGGGTGTGGAAATCTTCCCAAGTATTTGCAGTTTAATTTAAGGATGGAGAAAAAAGAAAAGAAGGAATCTAGCCTTTTAACTGGAATTCTTCTTTTAGGAATAGAGAACATTAATGTCCTTTTTTGGTGGTTTACCTCTCTGATGCATTTTTCTGTCCATGTGCATGTAAGTAGTTGTGTTAGTGACCCCTCTGTACCACCCACCCGCCCACCATCGGGCCCCCAGGAAAGATTTCTGAACCAAAAAGCCTTTTTTTTTTTTTGGCTGTTCTTTCCAGGAAGAAAAAACCTTCCATCTCTGTCATATATCTCGGGCACCATAATGGAGGCATTCAAACATTAATTCAGAATTAATGATTCATGGATGAGATTCATTTGGAACATAAATCTCAATAAAAATTGAACATTCAGTCATTCCCTTTCCAGTAAACGCTTAATCCTCTGGAGCCTAACCAGGCTGACATAGGGCATGAGGCAGGGCGCACCCAGGACGGGATGCCAGTCCATCAGAGGGCAAAAAATTGAACAAGCTTGTCAAATTGCATAACAGGAAGCTTGATATGTTATGGTAAGGATAGGTCTAAATGAACATTAAAAAGCTACTTTGAGTAGAATAATCTGGAATGCACAGACTTCTTGACCTATTATCACCCATAGGCATACAGAAGATCTTAATCAGTCATAAAGTTTGTTCACACCTTATAAAGCATAATCAAACGAGCAACAGAAACCTGTGTAGGGAATCTTTTTCAGATTGAGGTGAAAAAGACAAGGGCATTTGTTACGAGATCCTTTAGACTCGTCTTTGTCCAGGGAATTTATGTGTTGTTTAAAAAACTACAAGATTAATTCAATCTCTCTCTCTCTCTCTCTCTCTCTCTCTCTCTCTCTCTCTCTCTCTCTCTCTCTCTCTCTCTCTCTCTCTCTCTGACCAATAAAAGCAATTAAACAAAATTCTTAATTATTATTAATATCTGTGACAGACATTTCTACAGCCTCTAAACAATTGCTGTATTAGAAAGGTACAATATGAAAAGTAAAATTGCATAACATAATAGTATCAGGTTTGACATTTTCCTGTTAATAAATCGGTAATTGGCATACATTGACAGATTTTTTGCACAATAAAAACGCTCCACTGACATTTTCTTCCCCGGAATGTTCCGCCTTCTCCCCCCAGTATTTTCCCTCCCCGCCATTAGCATGACGAAAAATCTGCAAAAGAATGAGCTCTTACCAGAACTGACACACAGGGTATTCCAAAATTGCCTGTTTCATTCCGCCAGTCTAGACGTTAAATCCCAAACGCCCCTATGTGCTGCAGAGGGAGTGAAGATGCCATTGAAGATATTCTGAGGATGGGAGGTGTAATTATTAATAAATACACTGATATATTAACCAGGAAAAAAGTTCAAAAAGACATTGATTCAGGAGGAAGTCTGGGGTGTGAGATTTCCGTGTGCCTTGAACACTGCGAGCCTGCCAGGTGATGGCTTGCGTGTCGACCCAGGCACATGCATTCCGCGCACACGCACTGGCATGGCATCTCGCTGAGAGAGGCAGAGAGAGGGGAGGGGGAGGGACTTGGGCAGAGCGAGGTGTAAAGAAGAGCAGCAGTGAACTGGAAGATGGAAAATATGGCAGAGAGGAGGGAGAGCTAGCGAGAGAGAGGGAGAGAGGGAGAGAGAGAGGGAGGGAGAGAGGGAGAGAGGAAGAGAGAGAGAGAGAGAGAGAGAGAGAGAGAGAGAGAGAGAGAGAGAGAGAGAGAGAGAGAGAGAGAG
>JAOYSI010006747.1:0-12603 GCA_025775065.1 Hiodon alosoides | reverse complement strand
GTGTCCCTCACATAACTCGTGTCCCTCACATAACTCATGTCCCTCACATAACTCGTGTCTCTCACAAAGCTCAATGGCTGCTGTTTCTTTAGCAGAGCCTTGTGTAAAATCTTTTGAAAAAAAATTCTTCCTGTGTTAATTTAATTACAAAAGACAACAGATCTGTGTTGGCTTCTGTTGTTTACTAGGATGTGCATCTCATTTCATTGCCATATGTTGCATGTCACTGGAGTCTTCTGTAGATGACTGGATGTGTCTCCATGCTGACACCTAGTGTTGGTTTTTCACATTTCGGATTATTACCAAAGGCATTACCAATAGGTAAGCATGCGATTTAATGTGGCCCATGTATAATAATAGCCTTGTGTTATTGTATACTGCTTTGGTTTTCACAACCCAGCCCAAGTTCAGTTTTCCTTCTTCTCCCATTCAAACTCCTCTCCTCGGTTGATTTTTTGCAAATGAGCTTCAGGCCGGCTCCCTTTATCTGTCCAGATGATAAGTGTTCAGTGAAAAAAGGAGGGGCAGCACATTCAAACCGGTTCTGGGTGCTTTTATGACACATTACAGTGCATGGTTTGTAACCCGAGACCTTCGTTTCTTCTGCAGATGAATGGTCTGATACATTGTTGGCAGCAGAGGGAGCCACTAACCTGGTCCTTTCCCTAACCTGGAGATTACCACCCTCTAAACATCACTCCCAGTGTGTTTCTCGTGCAGCGTTCCCGTAAATTCAGTTCATATTTAGTGTAGCACCCATAACAGAGAGGGAAACTGGAAATATTCCCGTGAGCTAATATGAGAAACTTTAAAAGTGATTCCTTTTACCGCCCCTGGTATCCAACGCAAACACGGCCTGCTCGCCGCTCGCTGTTTGTGTGTTCTAGCTGCCAGATGTGCGGCTGGCGGAGGCTCAATTTCGTCTTGCAGCTGGGCGGCGCGAGGGCGCTGCAAGGAGGGCTGCTCCCATACCGGGAGGTGGGGGGGGCGGGCGGCTCCGGGAGGGCGGCAGGGAGGAGAGGCGAGCGGTGAACGGACGGGGGCCAGAGAGGGAACGCGAGAGCCGTCTGAAGCCACAGCTTTGGTCCCAGTGGGAGTGGGAGGGGGAGGAATGCAAACACACGGCACCAGTCCTGATTACGGTGCGAGAGGAAGAAGAAAGAGATGCCTTTACAGAAGGTGCTCTCCTTCCTACCGCTCTCCATTTTTTTTTTACCACAGTGTTCCGTCCGTTTTTTCAGGCTTCGCGGTCCAGGGGCTGCGTGCCTGTTGATGAAACTGGGAGCTAGAAGTTACGGTCCTTTTGTTATCTGGGTTACCATGGGGAAACGGCAGGTTTGTTTTGGCAGAGGCACCCCGCTCTCGCGCATGAGCTGCGGAGAGAGGAACCGCGCTCGGAGCGAAGCATGTCATAGCCCAGTGGCCATGCTCCTGGAAATGAGGCCCCGGGAAATTAATGACCCGTTTCCTGTTTAAACTTGTGCACACACGTCATCGGCACGCAGGCCCTTAAAACAACCGCTGGGTCCAGTCAGGGAATGCTCACTCCTGTCAGCTGAGAGAGTCCAGTGCTCAGTGGAAGAGGCTTGCAGTGCGAGCGGACGGTTTTGAGCGCGTTCTTAGCTACTGGATCTCTCAATCCCTCTCTGTGGCCTTTAGGGCGGGGAAGACCGTGTCAGGAGTTTCAAAGGGTTGTCAAGATCGGTCTATGCTGTTGTACCCATGGTCTTTGGGTCGTGTATGAGGGGAAATCATCGCTGTAATGTAAAGAACACGGACTCCTTTACGAGGTTGCTTGCTGAAAAGATCTTACGTTCTTCAACGGCAACGACTTGTCTCCCGTGCCGGAGATTTTCCAATAAACTCAATTAAACTCGTCAGAAAGTAATGAATACAGTTACCTAGCTTGTGAATTCCCAATTTTCCGGTGTAAACCCTGAGTACCCTTATCACACGGTTGTGGATCCTTGATGTTCCCCATTCCCTTTGTCCCTGGTTTCTGCGGTCAGACGAGCAGAGCAAACGCACGGTTTAACCACAGCGGCCAAACCAGATCTCCTACTTGCATCAGCTCCTGCACTTCATGAGCAGTGGATTACTGTTGGCAGTGATCTGGGTTATTCATTAATAAAGGAAGGAGGGAAGGAGAAGACACTTTCATTTCATTATTAAGGGTGACTGTTGGTGTGTTTGTGCAGATGTATGTATGTGTGCATGCATATACACACATACACATGTGTAGTGTGGTAAGAGCAACAGTAATGTTGGGCAGGATGGAGCTATTTTGCCGGAGGGTTTTTTGAGGGGTGTCTTCCCACTCGACCCAATGGATTACCCTCCCCTACCCCTGTAGCGACTGTGGGGCCAGGTCTTCTAGTGGTCACAGCTGGGTTATAAGCTACTGCTTCTGGTTTTAGTTGCAGACCCACGCTTTGTGGAGTCTCTGGCTCAGATGCTGTCCATGGACTGCACCGATGAGGGTTGAATGATATAGAATAATGGGGAAGGAGAAGTCGTGGCCGGGTTCGAGAGATCGAAGCAGCAACAGGCAGGCTGGAGGGACGCAGCAGAAGCAGCGCTGGAGGCGGGTTGAATTTTCCTCTCGTGAAGGTTTAATTGAGTCTGTAACAACTCCGCTAATTGCCAGCAGCAGAGCGGGCTTGATCCCCCAGCTCCTTCAAACGGCTTGGTTGGAGCGGTTTCCTGGGGATCTTCTGCATCGCTGGCAGCTGGAACGCATCAGGTTGGGCCGGGTTTGACTGTCTGACCTTTACCCCAGTGCACTTCATCTGTGGCATTCAATATCGAGAAAAGACTCAAACTGTGGAGGCAGAGGGCAACAATACCGCCTGATGACAGAGCTCGGTTTCTGAGTCTGATGATAATTCATGTTCAGAAATATAAAGGAGGGACAGCATGTTAGATCATGCTGCACCAGACCACCTCACAGAATGTCTGTATACAGACCCGCTCAGGGCCGCATCGTCCAATGGGCTTGTCTCACGCATGAGACCCTTGTTATCGCAGGTGTTTGACAATGGCCTGATTTGCAGCGATTGCATTTATTTACACGCCAGTCACCCCCCAACAGAGGGCGGCTCGCTTTACTAACGTTTACACATTTTCAGGATGGCTCGCCAGAGAAAACCAAAGGCGTACCCCACCCTCGGGTTCCTTTTAATTAAACAGCCCTGGGGAAGAGTTACGCGCAGACATTGTGGCTTTAGCGCGTAGCGGCTACACGTGCAAGCAGAGTTTCCCCCGGCGTTTAACTGTGGTAATAATGACACAGGGCGGTGAGGCAACACCTTTCTCGTAAAAAACTTTCGATGTTCCCACCCCGTGGTGCCCCAAACACCGACAAAGTGCCCCTTCCTCCAAGTATTGCATGGTTGCAAAGGGTTCCCTTTGAAGAAGAAAAAAAAACAAACATGCCCAAGTCAAACAAAAGACTCTTTGCTCGGTGCACAATGAGGCGAACTGATGGAATCGCTTCACAAGCAGAGATGTGACGCCGGGGGGAAATGGCGGTATGCCTGGCTGTGTCACAACAAAAAAATCAGGGCTCAATAAACCGCCAAAACCGGGGCCTCTTTGTTCTGTGTGGAGTCTCTTTCCATCGACACTTAATCCACACTTTGACACTTAATTCACTTGAGATGCGAAAGGGCTCGTTTGGCAATGCGCGTTTGCGATTGATTTGATCCGAAATGACTTCCCGTAGTCACGGACTGACAATTCACTGCCATCTGACTTGTACAGCAATTGAACTCTGGCTGAAACATATAGAAACATATACTTTAAAAATAGAACAACGGGAGGCTGGCATTTACGTGGCACTTATCCTAAGTGGTCGCATGGTATGAAAGGATACAACAAATTATTCATGTAAAACCTTTGGCTTAAAACATTTCTTGAAAGAACAGCAGTGATTGCCACATCTGGAAGCATTTGACAATAACAAGGGAACAGAAAGAGCCAATGCAACTCTGCAATCTATTCGGTGAAACCGATTCTGCAATCAGATTTCTCCGCTGATCCTAATCAAGTCTGTCCAACCTGCAACACTAACACATCGGTTCATTAAAACTCTAAATCATTTCTAAATTCCTTACACTTGTATATTATTCTTCAAAAAGTAAAAAATTATGATAAAGATACGAGTGACCTGTTTAGTCGAAGGAATGCAGGTATGCCTGTTTTTCCTAAATCAAAAAATGTGAATCATTGCAGATCTCACCAAGTTTAGTAGTTTTGAGAGGTAATCATCAGTGGTTGTGGATGCCAAGGGGGCAGCCATGATTACAAAGTCAGGTGACAAAGTCAGGTCTTGGCCTGGCACAGTGACAGGCTTCACAGTATTCTATTTGATATGGACACTTTTCATAGAATTCCCTTTGGCTTCACACCAACAAAGCTCCCTGTTGATTGGACGGGAACCCTGTGTCGTTATGATGATGATTTCCCTGTGTTTGGGAAAGCGGAAGGGGGACCAGCAAACGTCGGCATGTGGGGGCTCCTGCCTCGTGAAAAGTGTCGGTTTTCAGCGGAGGAAAGGCCAGCTCTCGGGGCCGCAATGTCAGTGCACAAGTCCTATCAGCTGAAAAGATCAAAGTCAGCCCGGAGATTCCAGAAACAAGGAAAATTCTGCAGAGGTTCGTGGTTCATCGACACCGCGAACTTTGTTGGGAAACTCTCTCCGCACATACCTCGGCTCCTTGTGCTGATATCCGTTCTTTTTAAAGCGAACTTCTACTGGTGTGCACATGATATGCAAACTGGGTAAAAATGACAACGGTTTGGAAAATAGGCACAAAACTTGGTATCTATGCACACACGCATTCTGCACTGCTAACTTACAGCACAGCAGCACCATTCTCAAGCTGAGGCAGTCAGCTGCAGTGGCCACAGCTGCTTTGGGACATGTCCCGTCTCTGCTATGGAGATATTAGTGCTTTTCCGTAGCGTCCTCCACATCCGAAATACACTCATCTCCACCGCCTCTGTCCTTTTTTGGTAAATATTTAGGCTCCGAAAGGGCAGCATTTCTGCCACTGTAAATTGTGCAAATTTTTCAATTGTTAAAATATTTCTGTGTTATTTCACCACAATAATGACAGCAGACGCATTGGCTTGAAGGTTATGGAGATACATATAGCTGACCTGAGAATAAAGGCAAAGTACGGAAGCGCAGTCGGCCTAAAAGCGATGGAGAGCCGGATTGAGATCTGTACGGGGAGGCTCTTCTGCGTGAGCAGAACCAGAGGAGCATCCGAAATTTAAGGGGTCCCGGGTGACCTGTGGGGTGGGGTGGGGTGGTGGGATACTTATTACTGGTAGTGTTTTTTTCTTCTGCGCCAATATCATCCTCATGTGAAGAGCAGCTGTTTAAAACCATTGTACCTTGATACCTTGTACAAAATGTTCTATCGACTAAGAATAAAACTGGAGTAAATAAAGGGAGCACAAAATGATCGGTACAAAATAATGATGGCACACGCGTAAGAACGGGTCCCCGGACAAAGGCTGACCTGGGAACAGAAGTGCTGGGGAGAATAATCCTTAACACAGGACAGTAGGCTGCCTATTAAAGAAAGGAGTGTGAGTGGAAATTAAGAAGATTTTTTATTATGCCCTCAGGAATCAATGCATCACAAACTAAAATAGAAATAGCCAGATAAATGAATTTGGATGGAACAATGATGATGGGTGGAACAGTGATGATTATGGGTGGAACACAGCATAATCAGCATCAGATCACCGATTTTCACCCTTTACCAGGGTCAGGGATCCTGACACGCTGCTGACTAAATGTATGCCCCCTGTCATGCTTTTTGAGTTTTAGAAAGTTCTGTGATCTTCCATGACTTCAGGGGCAAAAAGCGCTGTCAAGACAGTTAAAAAAATAATAAACTTGTTGACTAAGATAAAAAAAAAGAATTCCCACAAGTTTGTGCTGACGTGCAGAGCTGCCGGATCTCACCTGCCGATAACGGCGGAGAAGGTGTGCTCCAACGACAGCTGATCCGCGAGGCGGGCCCAAATCCAACGTCGGTTGAAGAAGAAAAAAACGAAAGAAGCTCACGGCACGGATTTACAGAGATGGAACACTGTCAGCAAGCAAGGTGCGCTGTCTCTGAAGCTCAAGGCGTGTGGAAACAGTGCTGGGACCGGCAGACCACCGCTGGGGCGTCGTGCTGCCAACACTATGGCAGGAAGCCTCCAAGTTGCTCGCTGCATCCAAGGTTCCTGTCAGTAGAAAAAGTACATTGTTTACAGCATAATCTACAACCCCCAGGGCCCTGGGGAAGAATAATGATTATGTAACTACAAATCTTTTTGTTTTCCAACCAAATTTTGCTTAGCAACGCTGTGATTGCATCCCGCCCACATATAAAAGACAGGAAAACAAAAGGAAATGCACCACGACTCGTGGCGAACACAGGACTGTTCCTCATCGCCAATCCCATTTTTGGTCACCTTCGTCCAGTTTGCTCTTCTGTTCTTTAACGCTCTTTAAGCGTCTCTTTTTTAACGCCTCTGGGACCGTGTCTCTGAAAATACTGAAAGCCCCCATCAGCGGTCAGACAATCTGTTCCCATGGTTTTGTCTGAGGTGCACAATGCCATTTCATTCTGTGTCGTTGCGGCCGCTGAAATGGTAGACAGAGTGAAAAGAACGTGGGCCTTCCTCACACACACTGAAGCGCTGGGGTTCCCACATGACTCAGGGCTGGAAATGGTATATGTTTATCCCTACGTCAGTCTGGGTTTACCATAAACACAGGAACCAGTTGGTTAACGTCACTTCTGTTGGGTGTTTTCAGGAGCTGCGGCAGCACTTTTCCGAGTTACACAAATTTAATTAGCGTGCTGCATGACCAACTCCGGTTCAATCTCTCAAAATATGTGGTTGTTGCAGTTGATAACTTACAATTCAAATTGTCAATCAGGTTCAGCTTAGACACAAACCAGGGGGCATAAAATATGTTGATTTAGGTCTTTATTCAATCAAAATTCTGTGTCACTAAATTAGACCAAGATGTTTAAGCCTTATTTGGTGAGTCAAACCACCATGTCATGCAAGCCCAGAACATGCATAATGCTAGTTTTGATTAAATCATTCTTAAAGCACTGCTCTTTGCCATAAATGTTTACAAATCTGTTCACCTAATTCTGGTGAGACTTACTGGGTGCTCCATGGCAACCCAAACTGTTAACCCGAGCTGATTGAGGGCTCAGCGCCCCGCAAAAGGGGGTCAGGACAGTCCCAGGCTTCAGTCGCAAACAAGCCTAGGGACGGCAAACTTTTTGGGACGTTCAGTTTGCCTGTGTGGTCCTGCTAAACCCATGTCATGGAGTAGAACAGCCTAGAAGAAGGAAGGGAGGGAGGGACAGGTCAAATACTTTGGGTCCCTCCCGACTCCGGTGTGTATCTAAGAGAGGGGGTGCTCTGAGTATGCATTCCCTAAATCTGAATACATACTTGCTGGTTGCATTTAATTACTGCAGTTTGCTTTTGGAGTTGGGGAAAAAAAACATTTTCTTAATACCCAACTACACTGTATTCGTTTGTTTTCACATAAATGAATATCTGTTTATGGATGCCATGTGTGTCAAAAGACTGCAGGCTGTGTGTATCTCTGCAGGTTTTTTACGTTCTCATTTTGTTTACTGCGGTTTTAGTTTTTTGTTCATTCACTGTCAGCTGTATGCTTAGGGACAGTGGGCGGAACTTGGGGAAGAAGGCGCAGATACCATAGATTGCCATCATTCGTTTAAAAGAGCTTTAAGAGCCTCGGGCACTTGGGCAGCCCCCCCCCCAATGTGAGTGTGTGATTTTTGGCTGTGATTGTGCCATTTTTGTTTGAAAACCAACCTCTCCCCGCGCTGTGCTGACCTTTAAAGCTACTTAAGTAATTGCTGGCCCCTTGTCTGGATTGCATTACTTTCATTGCAATGTTTGACAAAAGCCACGGACGTGTGTACGCCAGAAAATAGCTGATTTTGAGCTGTGTGTCATTTACATAAACAGTCTAATACTTACACGTAGTCCAAGAGAGAAATAAAACAGTAAAATTTTTTATGCCGTTGGAAACACTGCCCAGCCATTGATTCCTAGAATGGTCCCACACAATTAAAGTGTGTAGAGTATTGGTATTGAGATCTTTACATTAAAATTTCTGTTCTTCTTGTGGAGTATTTAGACTTGGAGAGTTTGGAGTGTTTGCATTAGTACAGTACAGTAGGGGTAGGCCGGGTCTGTCAAACATCCACTAAAGTATTCCTTCAATAGAAAGTACAGTATTGTTTGTACTTTTAAACTGAAAGCCTCATTCTTAACACCTGACGGTATTATTCTTTATTTGGGTATCACATGTGTGCAGATTAGATTAGATATAAATGTACAGTTTAATTAAGCAGGAGAGGGTAGAAAACATAAAATAATTAAACATTTATACTTTCCTGTTATTTGATTTGATGGATCACTTTAACCATTTTGGTCACCTGAATAACCTTCTCTTCCACTGAAAAAAAGTGCAATTCTGTGGGTTGAAAACAGTCACTTGATATTAGTTAGTTGATTCAGACGTTGGCTTGTTTCAGCATTCAGTGTCGTAAACAAATGAAATCCCAAGAAGAAGCCCAGGAATGGTCTGCTTTAAGAGACCCAGGAGCAAACGAACTCCTCCACTTCCAACGTCTTGCCTGCACGCTCTCTCGCTCACAGAGATGGTGAGAGTGAAGCTGTCAGAGCGGGAGGGAGACCGGCAGTGCCCGGAGTGAGACGGTGCCAGGCAGACCAACAGAGGCCAGAGTAAGACGGTGCGAGGGAGATCAGCTGAGGACAGATTAAGATGGTGCGAGGGAGATCAGCTGAGGACAGAATAAGATGGTGCAAGTGAGACCAGCAGAGGCCAGAGGGAGACGATGTGAGGGAGACCAGCAGAGGCCAGAGTGAGACGATGTGAGGGAGACCAGCAGAAGCCAGAGCAAGACGGTGTGAGGGAGACCAGCAGAGGCCAGAGGGAGACGATGTGAGGGAGACCAGCGGAGGCCAGAGGTAGACGATGTGAGGGAGACCAGCGGAGGCCAGAGCGAGACGATGTGAGGGAGACCAGCAGAGGCCAGAGGGAGACAATGTGAGGAAGACCAGCAGAAGCCAGAGGAAGACGGAGACCAGCGGAGGCCAAAGCGAGACGATGTGAGGGAGACCAGCAGAGGCCAGAGGGAGACGATGTGATGGAGACCAGCAGAGGCTAGAATAAGATGATGTAAGGGAGACCAGCAGAGGCCAGAGTGAGACGATGTGAGGGAGACCAGCAGAGGCCAGAGCAAGACGGTGTGAGGGAGACCAGCAGAGGCCAGAGGGAGACGATGTGAGGAAGACCAGCAGAAGCCAGAGCAAGACGGTGTGAGGGAGACCAGCAGAGGCCAGAGGGAGACGATGTGAGGGAGACCAGCGGAGGCCAGAGCGAGACGATGTGAGGGAGACCAGCAGAGGCCAGAGGGAGACGATGTGAGGAAGACCAGCAGAAGCCAGAGCAAGACGGAGACCAGCGGAGGCCAGAGCGAGACGATGTGAGGGAGACCAGCAGAGGCCAGAGGGAGACGATGTGAGGGAGACCAGCAGAGGCAAGGTTGCCAGAGCAACACGGTGTTAGGGAGCCTGAGGAAAAGACGCTGTGGAATGCAGCGAGCAAAGGCCGCAGGGCTGAGACAGTGGTTCGGCCAAAGGAGAGCTGAGGTCAACGCGTGTTGCAATACCGTCTGTGGATAATCAGCATGTATCCTGTATGGTCCATGTAAATGCATCATTTAATTAAAAGGCTGGCGGTTCAATTGGTAACAGCGTTGTTAGGTCCACACGAGGCCACAGGACATTCTGCACACAGTAACACCACGGCTTCTTGTCACAATTCACAAGTTAAAATAGCACGGTGGGAAAGAAGGTGCTCCATTAAGAGTTCGCTTGGTGCCTCACATTACTCATGACACATTATCTGTGTACTCTACAACAGTGGGTCTCTTTGAAACCGCCTAACTTTCCCCATGAAAAAAAACTGACGGGGACATTGTGAGGGCAATCCTTTGAAAATCCTTTGAAGCCGCGTAGTTCGGAATGAATTGACGCAGAGCAGACAGATTGTTCTTCTCGTCATCCATGCCCCTTCAGCACATCAGCTGGACCTTGAAGCACTTGGAAGTTCTGGGTACTGTGGGCCTGGCTCCGCTTGTGTCTCATGCAACACCTGCAAGCGTTTCATCATGGTCTGGTGGATCTCCAAACTATTCCGTTACATTTTCATCCTGGCTGGGGTGCTGATCCTTCCCTTGTCTCGGGCACCCCTGGGGGTGTAACTCCGTAAGTTGATCTGTAGCCTTGTATGGGTTTCTTCCTCATTTAAAAATGCTAGTTGGGCTACCAACCCTTGCTGCCTCTGTCTTATCAAACCAAAGGCCATTCATGTGGCTGCAGTTTTTTTATGGATCACATAATGTTTTGTTCTACTCAAGGTCATAATCATCAGATTTATCACACACAGCTCATCTACCATTCAGGTGGAGATCATTTCTTTGTAAAAATTTCAAAATAATTTACTGATAACATTAAGGGGTCCAGTAAAATGATGAAATCTGTACTCTTATTTAATGAGAACAGATGCATTCTGGGTGAACATAAACACTACACAAACCATCTGTATTATGCAACATGGAAAAATATCGGGGGTAAACAAGGACGTCTCAAGCAGGTCCAACGATGTCTATCAAGTGTTTGAAACAAAAACATCAAAAAAACAATCTGGAGTAGGAAGTTGTGGTCTACCAAGGGCAAGGTTGAAAATGAGAATACTGACTGAATATGTTATTAAATCACCAGTGAGACTGTGCCTCTGTTCAGACCTGTGTGGGTGGGCTTCATAATAGGTTAACACAATGAACAAGCAAATTCAGAATGGTGCTGTGTGACTGAAATAGGTGCATGGGTGATGGACAATGCAGTGTATGTCGATACATAAGGAAGTTATTTGTACAGGTAGATAGTTCTTATTTGCGCACACAAATGAAGACCAATCGCATTTGAAATCATGAGTGGATCTCAGATAAAATTCTAGAAGTGGAATGGAATTATGTGTGTCCATTCTCAAAATCCCTCTATCTCGTACATGCCAGCCTGACTTTTTCTTTCTTGGTTAAAAGTTCTCACCGAGGCAAATAAAAATCGTACCTGAATTTTCCCGTATGTATAAAGTGTGATCCCTGCGGGAAGTGATGGTGACACGTTTACGAGCCTCTGAATGCCAGATGTGAAAGTCCCCTAGCTTTCCAGGGCTTCAGCCTTGTTTTCTTGGCGATGTTGTGTTATAGGATTAGGCCTAGAAGTGCAAACATACAGACTGGGTTTAAAAAAAAAAAAAGATTTTGGAGTGGATTAAGAATTCTGAAAAAGCACTCCGTTACATAAAAAAAAAAAACACCAAAATGATTTTTTAAGCCGTACCCCCAACCGTCCACCCACTCCCCCACTTTAAAAACCATCTCTAGAAACATTGAAGAAACTCACTCATTTAAGTTATTTTTCTCCCTACTAAGAATAGTTGTGTTTAATGAGCCCTTATTCAATTTACCTGCCCTCTTTGTGAAGCAATGAAGTGGTCCCTTCATTGCGCAAGCGAGACATTCAGGTTTAGCCAAAGAATGCAACCCTATGGCGAAGGGCGTTACTTAGACGTTCGTTGGGAAAACAGCCTTGACGTGTAGCCGGGATGTTTCCTACCTGACCCCAGTCCCGCGCTCTCCTCCACGGGCTCCTCCTGCAGAGATGGCCAGGGGCTCTTGAAGCTGTCAGTTGAAACACACCACTTGGTGCAGGGGCTGTGATAATAAACGTGTGTTTTCCTTTCCCCACGGGGAAGCCTTGGACCACATTCCCCAGCGATGAGGTCACCCCAGTTGCTTTGTTGCACTTCTGCAGTAAAATCATTTATATGCACTTACTCTTCGTGTCTCCCTGATACCTTTGATCCCTTTTCCTTATTTTATCAGTTTGTCTATTAAAATGCAGGCTGACTTTTCTCAGCGAATGAGGGGCATAAAATACAGCAGAGGGTTTAAAATGGGGAAAAAAATGCCTTAAATTTTGTGGCAGGCAAATTTGTCTGTTGTTTTCTTCCTTTTTGCATTTTAGTTTTTGTCTTTTTAGCTGTGCGTTTTTCCTCCTGATTTTGCTCCTCCTGTATCATGGGAAAGATGTTTCAGGAGAACATCTTACTTGCCAAAGAAATAACGACGTTTGTAAATACGACTAGTCTTGCATTTCGGTGCAAAATCCATTTCTCTGATTGTTTAAACAGATCTCACCACAAACGATCTCTCAGCATTTATCATGAGCTAGAATGCTATGAACTTAAGCTATTGTTTAAACGGATGGCTTTCTTATTTAAATACATTTTTACACACAATTTTGTTTTTCCATTTCAGTATTTACTTTGCGGAACCCGTAACTTTACATTCTTCCGTAATATGGAAAAAAGCAAAGGTTTGTATGTGCTCAATGATTTTAGTTTACATTGTAAAATGCATTGATGGTCTTTATTTATAT
>JAOYSI010006746.1:2417-12605 GCA_025775065.1 Hiodon alosoides | reverse complement strand
ACACAGGCACACACACACACACACACACACACGCACACAGGCACACACAGGCACACAGGCACACACACGCACACACACACACACAGGCACACACACACACAAACACGCACACACACACACACACAGGCACACACAGGCACACAAAGGCACACAGACACACACTCACGCACACACACACACACAGGCACACAGACACACACACACACACTCGTAACCCCCTCTCCTGTCAGTAAGTCCTGAAAAGTTGAGTTCCAGTGCAATTACTGGGGGTCTTCGGGGAGCGATCCCACATGGTTGGCTAATGGTAGCTTCATCCTGTGTGCCTTTCATCTCCTCTCCCGCTCTCCTGGCCTGACAGTTGAAAAGGTCTGACTGTGGCACCACAATGCTTTGATTGGTCTCTCTCGGGGTGGGGAGGAGAAGGGGAATTTCCCCCACCCCCTGTCCTAACCATTCGCCAGGCAGGTGGACCACAAAGTCTCCTGATTCTTTTGTTACTTCCCAGGGAAAAAGACTGAGCCGCTTGACAGAATAAGCCCCGTCATCACGTGACCAAAAAAAAAAAAAAAATTGAATACAAAAGATTCTAAAAAGACCCGGCCTGGATGTAAGTGCACAGGAAAACGTGCCACGCAGTTTTGGCTAGTTAGGGTTTGAGTGATATGACACGGAAAGGGTCGATCGATGGAGACAGAGAAAAAGTTTTGGGGAGGAAGCTACACTGGTGTGCAGGAGAACAGTTGGGGTGCAGAACTGAGAACTGAACTGCTGTAAGGAAGCAGCAGGGAGATAGTTCTTCTCAGGAATTTGTGGGCCAGAGTTTTCTTTCAGCAAAAGTATGATTGCACGTATTGCGGGCAGAGGGTCACGGCATACCAGAACATTCACATTTAGGGAAGCAGAAAGTGTGAAAAAGGAAAAGCCAATGAGTGATTGGAGTTTTTGGGAGAGAAAAAAAATAAAGGAGGAGTCCAGGTTGATTTCTGAGTGTGGGGGAGGGGGATAGAAATACTCCAACTTGATTTTAGGCAGGCATTCAAACTGTCAACAGCAAATAAGAGGAGAGAGACTTCAGACAAAAATGAAGTTCCTATGTAAGTCACTTCAGAGCCAATGTCTCTACCACCATAAGATAAAATTTCATTTCAGAAACGGATCGGAGACATTTTCAGCCACAGCCCCCAATCTGTGACACCTGCGATAGCGGCATGTGGATCCTAATTGAAAATTGGTATCAAATGGATATCACATGCCCTCAGCAACTCAACCCCCCAACCAACCCTGCCTATCCGAGCTGTGCTGAAAAAAGCCAAGAGAAGCTGCCAGGTTGGTTACAGCCAGGGAGACGGGAAGGTTTGGCTGAGACCATCCCTCATGACTCCTAGTTGACATGCAAGCGATCCATCTAATTCATCTAATCCTAGATCCCACTATGGGACTCATCATTGTATTCTCCCCCCATGGTGATCTCCTCTTTAAAAATAAGCAACAACTTGGGCAATTCAATTTCACCCCATCCCCCGAGACTGAGGTGTAATGCAGGCTTGGACGTCCAGAAGCTGCATTTCGCCCACCACCGAGCTCTCCCTTCTGCCTTTGCACCACCCAAACCTGGCCCGCAGCCTCCCTCTCATTAGCTCCGACTGAGGCTCAGCCAGTCCCCGTGTGGCTGGGTTTCCCCCTCCCGGAGTGAGGGGCCACCTCCCCGACACAGAGGGAAAACATTTTCCTAGGCTCCGAGGGCAGTCAGCTGCTGACAATTACCTTTTGTCAGCGGTGGAGGGGAGCGACACAGGGGTTAACGGGGTGGAAGGCGAGGGCGCGGGGGGGGGGGCTGCGGTGCACCGGAGGGTAGAGTTACACCTGATAAGAGATTAAAAGTTCCTAAATGACTCTCAATGCGCAGCTCTGATAATGCGACCCCCACCAACATCCGATCCACCGCTTTAATACGCTTCTATGAAAAGACCTCTAGACCTCTTCAACTCACCACTGCCACTAATAAATCAGAACATGGCCTTTTTATATGACATTTTATATTCACTTACGTTTTACATGAAAGAAGGCAACTACATTTAAGAGTCGCAGGGAGGGGGTTCAAACGTACGAAGATGAAACAATACAATTCACACTGAAGGGAATAAATCAAATTTAGTTATAATGATTATTTCCAGAAGGGGAACTTCATCACCACACTTTTGCCACAGGCAGACGCCTTGTTTCCCGTCATTTAATAAAATAAGACATTGATTATCTGGGAATAAGAAAGAATGAGGGTGCTCCCAGGACACTTAAGAATCTTTCCAAAAATCCCCGTCCGCCCCACAACGCCATATATCATAAAATGTCCACACATGGCTTAACCCCCTCCTCCGCCTTCAGAGGTCTCTGAACAGGGACCTAGAATAACGTCTGACATACCAAAAATCAACCCACGGTCGCCACGGGCAACGGCCCCCTCTCTGACTTATACAACCCACACAGCTATCTCACTACTTTTGCAAATGAGCAATTCCAGCAGCAATCGGAGAGACGCGCTTTTTTTCATTTTCCTACTACTACTGGGTAAGTCAGTAGCTCATGAAGTTTCATTGTCCACTTCAGATAAATTAATTTGTAGATTTTAAATGATACATTCAATGCATCAAGAAAAATACGAAATGTAAGACTTAATCTGATTTGTTGTTTACATGGGCGCCTGTTGTTGTAAAGTTCTTATAAACTTGTGAAGATACAGGTCGTTTGTATCCAATAAGGTGCAGAACTATTTAAAGAACCTCAGACCAACCAATCAACCAATTCAACACCTTATAACAGCCTTTCCCAATCCTGGTCCTCAGGACCCCCTGTCCTGTATGTTTTCGACGTTTCCCTGCTCCAACACACCTGATTCAAATTAATGGGTTGTTATGAAGCTCAGCAGAAGCCTGATAACAACCCATTCATTTGAATCAGGTGGTCCTGACAGGGGGTCCTGAGGACCAGGATTGGGAAAGGCCGCCTTACAAGGTGACACAGATCGGAAACTGCTTGCACCAGGCCAAAGCCCTGTGCCGGACACAAGGAGACGCAAGTGATCAAGGAGAGGCAGGTCAGTCCTTACCGTTGGAGGTGGTGCTGGAGGCCACGGCCTTCTCGCTGACGTCGGCGCGGCCAGAGGAGGCCCTAGAGGCTACAATGCTCTCTACCCTCTTCTTCTTTTCAGCGGCGGAACTGGCCTGGGACCGGGCATCCATGGTGGCTGCTCATTCCTCAGGGGCTCATGGGCCGGGGACACCTGGGGACAAACAGGCAAATCAGGCCTCAAGCTACTTCCTCCCGCAGAGCCGTTCACCCCGTTCGCTCATCGGATTCTTTTTAGGTTTCCGTAAACGTTTTACACGACCAAAGGTAAACGTTTCCTTAAACGTTTTACTTGACCAAAGTGTGGTTCAGGTTGGCCACGAGCTGGGGTAAATAAATGGCTGAATAAAAGTCTTTTGTTTTCAATGAACAAATTTAATTCAGTTCAAATTTCATGTCATAACTTATTTGAGTTACAATCTTATTTAGGCAATTCTGGCCTGTGAATTGGCTCTAATGTGGTCCCACTGGTCTTTTTTTCTGTTAGCTGAGCTAAATGAAAAAGTTTCTTTCTGAATCCGTATTAACAGTAATTGAATATCGTTGAGAGTTATTTTATGAATAGTCATAGCTGGCTCCTCTTTCTAGCTTTCCAAACACCACCATGAATGATGTTGGAAAACTCAGTCTTACATTACTTGATCATATTGAGTTGGCCACGATTCCACGTCTGATATATAAGTCCCTTGCGGTTAACGTATATTTTCTTACAGTGTAAGCGCTTTGAGAAATGACCGTACCTCCTCGAATGCCGCACTACACCAGAAATAAATGCAAATCCCAGATCTCAACAAAGTCATGCTTTTAAAAAGTGTCTGCAAAACCTGCTGGGCTTTTGGCACTCCTAGGGCCAGGTCCAGTGACTGTTTGAGCCGGGAAGCCATTTGGTTCCAAAACACTCGAATTGGACACCCGAGAGGGTATCAAACATTCAAACAAGTCTATTATGCCATTGACAGAGCCAGCGAATCGCAGCCAAATAAGCCAAGCTCATGTTATGGAAAAACACAAAGGTTACATTACCATCCATTTGTTATTATTCCTCCTCGATTTCGCCCAACATATGGACTGCATGCAATAACTCTTAGCATGGACCCCTGAGCAGTGAGGACAGCAGCTTCTTAAGGAGTATTTTATCCAGAAAATTGTTAAATACTGGTACCAAAGAAACTGACGCATGAAAAACTACGAGGCTTCTCTGCAAGAAACATTCGATTCAGATTTAAAAAAAAAAAAAATATATATATATATATATATATATATATATATAACCGTACTTTGAGTTTGCCCTTTGCTTTGTCAGTTAGATTTCCTTCGGAACCCCTTCAGAAGCTTGCCGCGGTGTCAACACCAGGAACCACAGTAAGTCCCCTTCCACGCTTCACGTTGCCACAACCTCAGAGCATGTTCTCGTCAAACATTCTCGGTGACATACTAGCAATGCCATGACGTGGCTGCTCCATAAAGACGTGTGTGGTGGGTCAGAATCATCTTAAAGGGAGGGACCAGGGAGGCTTTCTCAACGTTTAAGCTCCCAACAAACCCAGCCATTCATTTGAGCCCTTAACTTACTTTCAATACCCATAAATTTTGGATCATTCCTGAAATATTTAGACTACACCAGATTCATCCCTTCAATTAAAACCTAATTATTTAAAGTCGGTTTTCATTGGCTGACCATTTCGGGCAAAGCAGTAAAAGACTAGCATTGAGCGTCTGTTGATGACAGTAGTTCATTCTTCCTGCCAGGGCGTGGAAGACTCTTAACAAACTCTCTTTACTTTGTTTATTTTTTTTTCACCCCTCCTTCTATTTCCATGAAACAACAACATCTGCAAGTAATCCTTTATGAACACATCATTATTCCACAAAAAAAAACAAAAAAAAAACAACCTCTATGGTTTTTACTGTAATTAGCTGCTGAAATAAACATGGGTTGCACTCACTCGCAACACAAAAATCTGTCTACTGAGAAGGAAACAGACAAAATCCTTCCCACTTTCATGCAGAACCTCGATGCAACCAAACACAACTTCCAAAGCAAACGCAGCTCCTGTCTGAGCAAATTTCTATCGCCTCAAATTCATGAAAAAGCGAGACAATTCAGCTAGTCGTCGGACCCTTGGAAAAAAAGCGCAAAAACAAATGAAAGACCTCTGAGACCGCCGACCCCTATTGGTCGGCCCGGGGTTTCATGGTGTGCCCTCGTCTCAAGCCAACCAACCCGCACTGATCCCACGGGTGAGGGGAGAAGTGAAAGGAAGGACAGGTGCCAGCACGGAGGAACGGAGAGAGGCCTGGGGGCTAAAGGGGGAGAGAGGAGAGAGTGAGCGGGAAAGCGTGAACATTCCTTTGGTGAAAGCCAGCATTGGCGGCTCTTAACCACCCAAGCATGACCGACACCCCCCCCCCCCCCCCTTTGTACTCCTTGTACTTTCAGAGCCTCGGTTACACACCAGGGCCGTTTCTCCTCGCAGCCCCACCCCCAAACACGCACACCCTGCAGCCACCGTCCGGCCTTAGGCTAACCTGCGGGTGTGTTTCACACTCTCAACCAAACTTCAAAGACTAATTTTCAACAGGAGTTAAAGAGACTCCTAAGAGGGTCTACGGTCATGGTACGATGGAAGCAGATTTCAAAATGCCAGGGCTAAAGAAGTCCATCTGATAATGGCCTTTATCCAACAAAAAAAAATCATCCTATCTCATTTGCTGCTCCCCAAAACCAGACTCACTTAACATTTTCCCAAAATGTATATAATTTCTTCACAACAAAAAAGGATATTAACTAAGTTTTTCTACCAGCATGCAATAAAGTGGAAGGAAAGGCCAGGAAAGGGGAGTGAGATTGAGAACAGGAATGGGGAAGTACCAACAAAACAACAAACTCAAGTCCTGATCCAATGCAGTTAAGTTTTCAGGGGCAACAGTAAGCAATAAGCAGCGGTGAATAAAACATGGTGGCGCACAGAGGCCCAGCCTCTTCTGGTCAAGTCTCTGTGTCTGAACAAGCCCGATCTCTCTGCCCTGTGCAAGAAGGAGGTCTGTGCCTCAATCAGTGACTGGTCCGGGCACTTCATTATTACATCACAGACAAACTGGGATGTTCAGATCCATCGTCGCTTTATTTGTCTCTGAGTGGGGGTCATCCGGGGCAGCCACAGACGGTCAATGGCAGGTGCTCTCTCTATAGCGCATCATGAAGGGGAAGGGCGGACATATTCCAAAAAACGTGCTGGACCATTTGAAAAGGGGCTGCTGAGGGGAACCCCCCTTTCCTCCCCTCCGGCCCACTTTCAAGGGCGACCGTGTGATTGCGTTCTTTGGCCCTCCAGCAGCTTTTGACTGACTCTAATACGATTATCCCTGTGCGCTTTTGCTTTTCCCAGACCTCTCCACTTAAGGCTTCAGAGAGCTGGTGTGCGACTGTGCGCGTCTTACCGCAGAGCACGCTGGGAACGCCTTGCATTCCTGGGCGACAAACAGACGCAGTGTAATCTCGCCGCTTACAGGATTCACGCGCTATCGCTGCCTAGCAAGATAACAGGCAAATGAGACATGCACGTCCGTAAACCTCTGGTGTCCCCAAGTCTTTCACCGCCAGCTGTTTGATGCTTTTATTTCTCTTCCTCCTTTCATTCGTACAGGGTTGACTTATGGCAAAACACAGGAATGGGGCCAGGGAAGAACGCGTCTCATGGTTCTGGCACGGTTATAAATGCCATGAAGTCCATGTGCACAAACCCAATTGTCGCGGTTGGTATTCCTTTGATATCGCGCCACTGCTGCGGGACAGGGAACACGTCCCACCAAGGAGGAGGCTATGCGGCAAAATTCCCCAAGGAAAAGCCGTGAACACCTGAAACGGGACGTTTCGAAGGCAACCGCAAAACGAAAAGAAGAGAGAGGTGGGGGACCTGTTTAATAACACCAGTAAATCCCCAGAGGCCATATCCACCCTGGGAGGAGACTCATGTTCACACGCACTCCAGGGTGATTAAATGAAGGAATACAAAACGTACAGGAACTAGCTACTGCTGTTTAACGCAACACTCTGCTTAGTCTAAACGCTGTCTTCTGCAAACCTAACAGACATTAACTAATTTGTTGTAAAAAAGTGTCTTTCTGTAATCAACAGTTGTTATATCTTCATTAATAATAGACCACTTAAACACACCGGGAATTTATTGGATGTGTCATCCTCCCTCACACAGATTTGAAGAGCATAAAAATATTGGTCCACATTCACAATCCAGAATCCAGAATCTTCTGAATACTTTAATTGAACATGCATGAAAATGATTTGACCTTTTTTTTTGTTGTAAATTTTTGGTATGTCTAACAGTTAATAGCAGATGTTACTCAGGTCCGGATCCATTGTAAATACACTCTTTCCAGTGATGACACAAGTTTTGAATTGTCTGGGCAGCACGTCCATCCATTTAAACATTTATCTAAACACAACAATAAGCTTACATAAACATGTTGATCCACAGTAGTACTATTGGTAACACTTACTTCTTTACAATTCATAAAAAGGGAATTTGCTTAGCAGAGCAATTTATAAGCCTGGATAAACAAAAATACACCCTATAAGTGCACTTACACCATTCGCCATAGCAAATCTGTTCTGTCTACTAAGAAGATTCCCTGTAGGCCCAAAACACCGATTTCCATTAGACCGTTTGTGTAACAATGTGTACGCGTGTGTGCGCGCATGTGTGAGTGTGTCACTTTCACAGAAGACGTTACCCCAGGGAGATGGTGAATCTATCACAGGAGTTTCTTTACTCACCAGAAGCCCTGTATCACACACGCGACTATCCAGGCCACGAGAGGAAAAAAAACTCATCCAGATACGGAGGACCTTGTGTGTGTGTATAAAAAAGAGCAGAACAGACCCCAGTAAACTTTTGGAAATATTCCTGTACCTAACAGAAGCAGTCAGAACAGTACTGTAATGTTGTGTGCATAAATAACAGTGACGCTAACAATTTGTGAACCTTTTGCTGTTCAATATTGGCTATTTTGACAGCACACACCTTTTTTAGAGTCTTCCAGCCCACGACTGGGAGATTTCCCCCTCCCTTTCCTTAGCTGACACCGCACCTTGTTTGCTCTGGTTCTGAGTACCTCTTCAAGCGCTGCCCTGGGGAACCCTTTTCAACGTGTGAATGAGCTGGTATAGTGGAGCTTGTTGAGAGGAGCTTGCTACAGAAGGTGACCTCCTCCCCCAAACCTGAGACAAGATGTTCAATTGGTTCCCTGAGTCGAGGACTTGAGTTTTTAGCCGGAAGAGCTAAGCGTCTCTTTCTTTGGGAGGGTGTGCCAAGGGTGGGTCTGGTGTGCCGACGCACGTAGGTTACGCACCCGGAGCGCGGTGATTAATGAGAGCTGGATCTCGTCTGTGGTACGTTAAACTGCCACAGGCCAACAATAATGTGGAATAACAAACAGAACGACCAATCAGCCAGGCTCAGCGGCATCTATTACCAGCCCCATTAGGATCTCTAAGTGAGAAATGATTCCTCCTGTGCTAATGTATCAGGCTGCGTCTCCCTCAGGATGCCGCGGGCCTATTCAAAGACCAGGGGTCTGTCCTCATGAGGCATTTACAGATCCCATTGATTTCCATTTGGGAGATCAGCCGAACCTGTTTAAAGTAGATTAGATGGAAACCGTGCGGCCACAAAGAGATAGATTGCGAGAGCCTGGGGACTAAGGAGTGGAATGCTGAGAAATGTTAAATAAAAGCAGGCTAGTGAGTATCATATTGTACTTCCTGTCTGGGCAGTACAGTACGATAACCATGCTGGTGTGGGCTGGTGTCCAAGCTCTGCGAGCCGAGTCCGCTGGGAGACGCTTTCGGCCCACAGCATCACAGATAAATAATGCCCTCCGCTAACTCACAGTCACCAATACCCAGGATTAATGGGGTCACAATGAGCAAATGAATATCCACACATTTGTGTGTGTGTGTGTGTGTGTGTGTGTGTGTGTGTGTGTGTGTGTGTGTGTGCGCGCTCCTGTGTCTGTGTGGGGCAGTGATCTAAGAAGAAAGGCACGGGAAGCCCGGGAAAATCCCTGCCTCCAGTTACAGCGTCTCCTACACATGTCCTCACAGGAAGTACAACCGGATTCTCGGCCCCCATTCCTTCAGATGTACAGACATGAAAAAAAAAAACAGCTTGCCCGTGCTGATGAGAAATCTCTTGTAGCAGTTAAACTCCCTCGTTGTGTTCCATGGCTGGGGTGAGGACGGTGTACCCACTCAATCTTCCCAGCCCGAGAGACATCAACTGGTGGGGAGTATAGACCTCAGCAAACAATACCGTCTTAATATTGTTCGATATTGATGGCATCAGATGTTATCGATATGTTCCGAGGATGCAATCGGGAAAATTCAGCAATAATCTTATCTGAATAATGTAGAACAATTTTCAACAGTATTGCATGGTTTAAACATGTATTTTGGCACATTTTTCCCCCATTATGTGGTTTGTGTGTTCATGCACACAGGTCGCAGAGGCCAAGCAATAGTTATTTAAATGACGAAACTATTTAATGTAGCTAGCGATCATCCATTTCTTTTTTTATTCCCTCTGGGAAACGCATTCTATGTCATTTGGTTTTGCTCAAATTTCTGCTTGCAAGATAAACTAGTTACCTTCCTGAAATAAAAAAAAGTATTAAAAAGTATCAAATTACTAAACCAGATTCAAGTTCACGTTGTAATTAGAACAGTTTCTGTGATTTTTTCATCTTTTTTTTATCTTGGTGTTACTGATATGAATATATTTACAACATATTGATGTCCTAACATTACTATTACACAAATAATGACCATTACAAAATTAGAACTCTTGCAAAACATTTTTGGCATCTGAATCTTCCCCAAACTGCCCTACATTCACATTAAAAATTTATATTTAATGTTATTACTATCCAAATGACAACTCAACAGTGAGAATAAACTACCATGTTTGCATGTTACCTATGGGGTGAACAGGTAGCGATAAAGAACAGTGCTGCTCTGTTACCTATGGGGTGAACAGGTAGAGATAA
>JAOYSI010006744.1:0-12606 GCA_025775065.1 Hiodon alosoides | reverse complement strand
GGAGTCTGGCCGGGATGAGTCTCGCCCTGCGGAGTCTGGCCGGGATGAGTCTCGCCCTGCGGAGTCTGGCCGGGATGAGTCTCGACGGGAGGAGTCTGGCCTGGATGAGTCTCGACGGGAGGAGTCTGGCCTGGATGAGTCTCGCCCTGCGGAGTCTCGCCCTGCGGAGTCTGGCCTGGATGAGTCTCGCCCTGCGGAGTCTGGCCGGGATGAGTCTCGCCCTGCGGAGTCTGGCCGGGATGAGTCTCGCCCTGCGGAGTCTGGCCGGGATGAGTCTCGCCCTGCGGAGTCTGGCCTGGATGAGTCTCGACGGGAGGAGGCTCGCCGGGAGGAGCCTTGCCGGGTGTCTTCGCTTTCACAGGCAAAGGCTGCTCCTCAACAGCCAATGAACCTGTTGTTTGTGAAGTACGTTTTACATATTTACAAACAAATCCTTCAGTGTAACATAAATTAATATTTATGAAAAAATATAAATATTTAAGGAAATCAGCAAAAAACCAATATAGTTAATTTGACGCATGCATTGGGATAATTTTGTACTTGTCAGACGTAAGTTAATTCAAATCAATTTCACAAAGAGAGATCAGAAACCCAAGGACACAGCTTGGGTTTCTGTTTCTCTTAATCGGCGGCTTCGTTAGCACCGGACTTCTGTCCGGAAAGGGCTAGGGATCTTTTGATTGGCAAACTAATCAGAAGTCAGGGAGCTTGAGCTGATGTGAAATGTGCCCCTGTCCTATTGACAACCCTGGTCCTCGTCATGGTGAATGACAAACACCTATTCAGCTTCAGCAGCGAAGTGTTTCAGATTCAGAGGCAAATTGTTGCAATCCTGACGAATTCTGACGGCGTATCACTTCCTTTTTAGCAATCCCAAATTAAAGGTTTTGATACTCAAACTGCCATGGGTTTTACACTAGACAGAAGCAAACCGGGTGGCTACGAACAGAAGGTACACATACTGCATAAACTGATCAATACTCTTCATTGCAACAACGGAAACGTCAACTAGCCGGTTCAAACTAGCCCGACGCTAACTAGTGAGCTAGCAGTGTTTGGTCGTGTTATTAATTGTTCGCTAACGTTTCTCTTACAAAGCTAGCTATATAACACGACATACTTCACGATAGTTATCTGGTTAGGTTAGTACGGACACGGTCACACGATTACTTAACTAGATTGAAAGCTATTTCGTACTTACCCCGCTGGATATAACACAAGCAGATGCACAAATAAACAACAGATACTACTCGCATCTTAGCGTGAAAGATTGACACAACAAGTTTCTGGAACCGAAAGACTCAATAATTAAGCTTGTTTTTTCATTTGAATTCAGTATCATCCGGGTGCTTCTTAATGTGATCAGTAAGAGGACCGAGGACCGGGAACCGAAACCGTCTCTACTTCCGCAACGTGGCTTACTGTACTGCATGCCAAAACAATACTGGGAGCTCTGCTTTGTCAACTTATTATGCAGTTGGTAGTGAATAAGTTAGACACTATGCCGGCTATATCGTTTTGGTTAGAATGGTAAAGGTTATGGTGGGGTGATCAAAGTGTGGTGGTGGTGGGGGCATTTTTTTAAAACCAGGACCTATACGACGTAATGTTTCCTTAACTGCACTAAAAGCATTCGTAACGTCATATTTAAATTACGTTGAAATATGAGGTTTGCCAACATAAGACGAAAACATATTTGCAGTTTTACAATACCTATACAATAAGATCCATATACGCCGAATATTTAATGTGTGAATATTTAAATAAATGTATTCAGTCACAGACAACAAGTTTTTTTTTTTCTGCCTCATATTTTAGCAAACCTTTTCACACCATGTTTTTTAAATGATTTAGGAACCTCTGTTATCTTAATTTTCGATGGTAAATATAAACTGTCGCAGGTTATATATATTGGGGGTAGAATCTAGTTTAAAATGTACTGGTGGCTCTGAAGCGACAGGGATAAGAGTAGTCATAGCCTCCTTCCAATCACCTTATTTCTACTAAGACGGAAAGAAAAAAAAAGATTCAAAATGGCGATTATAGCGTCTTTAACAAAAAAATAAAGCGTTTTTACTGCTTTAATTATTAAGTATTTGTTTCATATAAAACTCCATACATTATTAATCATTTTGCTGTTTTTTGTAATTAAGCTTAATTTAACACTAACCCAATAAAGCTTCCTTACTGCTTTACATTCTAACAAAATTAAGTGGACAGTAGTTGGGGGTTGATATAATATAGCTTTCTTTGAAGCCTAATATCTATAGTGTGAAATTGTAAGCTATGCAAATATCACTGGAGAAGAGTTTCTGCTTAAATAAAAAACACGGTTATGTTTTCCAGATTTCTTAAATGCAACTGGAATAAATGTAGTTAGTCTGGTTTAAACCGGTCCGAAATAATAATTTTTTGTTTGTCTTTTTTTGTTACCCAACGAGTGTTGTACCTTCCTGTATTTGTGTAACACAAATCACTAGTGGACAATCTTCATGGCCACCCCTTCACAGGTTTTAACCACAAAAACGACCCAAAAAAATTACAAAAACGATCAACAAAAGGAACCCAGGAGGGGGGAATACTAGCAGACAGGAACTAGTCCAATCCCAATTCAGACAGCTTCCTTTGCCAGTGTCTCTCACTGTCAGGCCTCTGGCCACTACTGGGGGATAATTAGTAATCTGTCGCAGGTGCCAAAGGACATATACCTGCTAGTCCACAGTCTCTCGGACATATTCCACATTGGCCTTCGAGTTCCATGTGTCTAGGAGACTTTGAGGCCCCTGAAACGCTAAGTGGGCTTCTGTCCTTTGTTGCATTTGTGAAACATGCCTAGGGTAGACATTTCGGTCTGAATTCTGCGTTCATGTTGCAAACTCATTATTACATGCACTTTCTGGTAAACAACTCTGGAGTTTGGGCATTTCTGGCACTCTTAATTATATTCATAAGATAATAATCTTATTTACTCGACAATAATGAAAGTTTTGTTTTGGTCTGAATGAATGTTTGCTTTATTATAACCAGAATTCTTTGGAGAGTTATTAAAAGGTGACTGTTGTCCACTCCTGACATGAGTGAACACCATAATGTTGCTTGGGGTGTAATCAAATACCCTAACAATTATCATAGTCATTAAATAAAATAAATAAATAAAGGAATTCATAAACTTCTCTGTGCTGTCACAGATAGCCATTTCATTTCATTGGTCTTCTTCCACAGCCACAATCAGGCCGCAATAATAAATAAATAAAAACATTTTTCATCTCAACAGTGTACACCACTTCTTCTTCAGTGAGATGGACATTACAGATTTCTGCAGTTCACAATGGGGATAATGAAATGCCCAGGAAACGTTTTGACATTTTATTCAGATAACGAAAAATCAAGCCTCAGTTTAAGTTTGAGTAAAGACTTAAACTTCCGTATGTTTTCCCACTGTTTATTTTTTTGCCAAACCCAATGTGTGAGGCAGTGCATGACCCGGTCAGACCTTTCCCCTCACTGCCAACCACAACACTGTCCCCAGTCATAGCACACTGCGTGGGTAACTGAGTGTCTGCCCCGATCCCGGGAGCACCACAGACCGCACTTTCCCTCCCCGGGTATGGACATCTTCAGCTAATAAATCCTGAACAGGCCATAAAGCAGACGGCCCTATATACAGTTTCACTCGCTTTGATGATTGTCTGCATTGGCTGTATCCTCGAACTGCTAAATTAATTGCATGTTACCGTAACACTTTGAGATTGCGATGGTCTTTCCCTTTCCCGTGCAATGGACATTTCCTCCACATAACTAGGACCGCTGTAAATACCATCCTCTCTCAGAGCCTGACTTATCTAAAAAAAACCATCTTATTTAACCCAGGAAACACCATCTGAGATTATTTCTAATCGAGAGAATAAATACCGTTTTCTCCGACCCACGACCTAGAGTAGACCTACACATTTCAACAACAAAAATGAACATTCAGAACAGTAGATGGAGCTATGCGAACACACATGGACTTAATAGGGAAAGCATTCCAGATTTCAGGTTTTTTAAAAGCTGAGACACAAAAGTTTCCCACATTTCACAATGTCTTACATTTTACTCATTTCGCAGACGCTCTTATCCAGATCGACGCACACAAGTGCACGAGGGTCACACAAAAGCACGCAAGCGAAGTGAGGCAACGTTCTATCAATGAGCGCCGCTAGGAGGCGCCAAATGCCGTGCCGCAAACTCTTAAGTGCAAAGTGTAAGTGCGAGTGCACGGCCGTCACAGTTCAGTCTATTACTGAGTCTCCTCGTAGACTCCGTAAGGAAAAGCAGTACAAATCAAGGTAGGCCCCGGAGCTCACTGAATCCAATCTCAGTTTAATACAGAGTCATCACCGTGTTGTTTCAGTGTCGTTTTGACTCCCTCTCGATCTAGTAGTGCAAGGAACAAGATGTTTGAGGTTAGGCTGAGGTAACTTGGTGCATCTCTGGAGGACCTGTACGCCATATCCAAGCCACCAAAACTTAACTCAAGCGCGTGAGACCTGACTAACAAGAAACTGCGTGGTAAGTAAACGTGCGCGTCTCCTGTGAAAAACGGAAGCACCGCTTTTGGTTACCGCTACCCCCGTGTCAGCCCCTCCCTCCGTCAGCACGCAGGCAAGCCTCATCTCTCAGTCAGGGAGAGCTCTTGGGTTCTACCCTTCATCCCTGCTTCAAACGGCCAGTGCATTAAAATTTCAGCTCTGTCGCACTGCAGGATTCAGCGAGGGAGGATGAAGAAGATCAAATTCACCACCATTGGAACAAAAATTCTGGCAGATCTAATCTTAACCCGTTCAGAAACCCACCTACTTTTTCTCCTGGTGCCGACTTGTGAGGAAGCAGAAGACTAATCAGGCGAACCTCTGAGACGACTGACTCTGAGACGAGTGACTCTGAGAGGAGTGCCTTTCATGGTCAGCGTTTACCTTGAAATTCTGTCCAGAAACAACACTTTAAAGCAGTGCTGTGAGCCACTACCAATCTGTCAACCAGCAGATGTCTTTTCACTTTTAATCATGGGAGATAAAAATGTGGGCTTCGTGCCTCTCCAGCCCTCTGTTCAGATTCTTTTTTAATCAATGTGTGTTTTTCCAAACCCTACCCCTTGCTGCCATCAGGCTGCACTGTGGAGGAAGCGGAGGTGATTCTCCACAGGTCTCACAGACCTCTGGTCTGCAGTTTGAAACGCCACACAGGTGCTCACATCACAGGGTGCGATGTCTAAAGGCTTCTGAAAGAGCCGATTGCCACCGTTCCCAAAAGCCACAGCAGGATGGTTCTCATCCAGCCACCCCCCTGACCAACCTGTGCACCCAGCTGAACACCGGGCGTATTTCATCAGAGCCGAGACATCAAATAAGGCGCTAAGGCATGGAAGAACTTCCCCAAATTGTTATCGTTTCGGATGATACCAAAGTTTCCTTGACTGGAGGACCACCAGTACGGGATAATTAACCAAATGTTAATTGTGGGTATTTTTACACCTCAGCTGGAAATTTAAAACCTGTGGAGTTCTAATAATGAATGAGTCTTAATTACCCTATTTGACATTTAGGAGGTCAAACGATCCCTCTCTTTCTCGACACCCATTTGCATTGGCTTCTTTAAGGTCAACCGGTTGTAAATAATATATTACAGGAGCTTTTGCTCGCAGTCAGAATTACCTGTCTCCACAGAGGTGCCAGCTGGGCGTTGTCAAACTCAATGAGAACGTTGGGGAAACAATCAATTAATCTCTCAGTGGGGAGGCGGGAGGATGCCAAATTCACTGGACCCACCCTGACATTTCCAGCTTCCTGTATTTAATATAAATATTGGGATAACAATGGCAGCCGTGTGTGTGTGTGTGTGTGGGGGGGGGGGGTTTCTCAACACCCGAGAAATTGGTCTCAATTTCAAAATGTGAATTTTTGTGTAAGTAAACTTTGCGTTCACAAACTCACTAACCGTCGTCCTGTTTGTATATACTACTGGTTGTTTCGTGATTTATTCATTAATTTATTTTTGTGTAATTTTGGTAACTTAAATAAAGCACAGACGTGTGCGCGTGTGGATGGATGGATACTTTAATCCTGATGTCCCTGTGGCTCAGAACATTTAACAGATGCAAATATTGTGCGTGATTTCATTATAGTTACAAAGTGGCTGTATTGTTTTTCTGTAAGTCGCTCCCCACTGAGATTTAAGAAAACGAAGGGGTGCAAGATGGCGTAAGATGGCGTAAGATGGTGTAAGATGGTATTGAGTCTTAAAGTTGGTTACATGTCATCCTTACAAATTGTTACTTTTTTTTAAGAAACTCGCAGTTAAAAAAATATGGTTATTGTCCTGAATACAAAAAGGTAGGTAAGACCACGGTGAAAACTTGCTATACCTGATATTTCCGATTTTATACAGCTACAGTTAAAACCTGTGAAATTTACCGATATATTTACGATTAAAATGTGCCTGATATCTATTTTTTTTTTTTTATAATGAAATGAATGCATGAAAAGGCTATGAATCTGTATTAACGCTTGTGATTTTATACCCCATACACCTCGGTTTAAAATGAGAAGTTGTGTAATCATGTGTTTGATTTGTCATAAAGACATCCTCTTTAAACCTAAATTTTGCCAGTGGGCCTGGTATATTATATATATATATATATATATATATATATATAAACTACTCATTTTAAATCTTCAGTAAACGCCTTTTCCTAAATATTTACCTAATATTTGTTAAAGCACAAATTACATCTTTAATATGACCTAATATAAATGCAACAACTCCAAACTTACATGGCTTATATAAATATCGTCCGTGTTTAAACGTAATGAGATATGTAAACGTAATGAGATAATAATGAGATATTAATGAGATATCCGTAAATTACGGATAAACACTCGTTTTATTTTAATTAACTTAACACATCGTAATTTAGATTATTACTGAGAATTGTTTATCCACAAACAAAACGCTACATTTAACAAAATTTAAGAAAGAGAGTAATTTGTACTCCATTCATGAGAGTTTTTATCTCGTCCATCTAAGAAGAATTTGGACGGAAGAGACGAAGTATACATCGTGGTTTTAAAACATCAAAGGGTTAACCTGGCACGAATATATGATCAAAGGACGACCAGAAAAAGAACCGCGACGAGCAAGTGGAAAAATTTAATGAGATAAATTAACATTTATAAAACCTGACCTCGTGCTTTCTGAGCAGATGTCTAATCGAAGAGTACAAAAAAACAGGCGATCGTCCAATCGTTTTTATTTATTTATATACAACCTTTAAAAGTAAATGCTTTCATGTTAAATATAAATACCCGCAAACCTTGCCTCAATGATGCAAAATGTTTGTGCGCGTAAGTCTACAATTTTGCTGAACTATATTGTAACCCCTTGACATTCAGAGCGTGTAGACTTTAATACCAAAACATACCAAACAGATGAAAATGTTTTGTTATGCGTGTTTTATATAACTAGTGATATAATATAAGCGATAATCCCGTTTTCTGAATAAAGACATATTTTGGGGTTTAAAAACCTGCAAACTGAACTAATTTCAGTGAGTTCGCCTCTGCTTTTACAGTAAGCAGAAGTCTGCAGAGATTGCCACAGTGACGCAGGAGCGTCGCCTTAAGGAACGAGATTTGCTGGCTGCTTTTGACAACTAATTACCTTTAATTTTGGTGATGGATTGCTGAAGCGACTGAGGGCAAAGGGAGACGCGGTGTGGGAGACCCAAGTCTCTGTCTCGGACGCGCTGATAATGCGAGTCTAAAACGCAAACCGGGCAGATTTTTATAGTGGTTAATGATTGTTGGTTTTGAAAAAAAACTCGGGGGAGATTGACAACTCTTCATCTCACCGCAGGGCAAAAATACGAATCCTCCATATGTCTGTCAGACTCCGTGTCGAAAGTTAAAGAGGCCAAACTTAAAGCGCTCAAGATAGAATGCGAATTTCAAGCCAGCTCCCCTAGATTGCACGCACGCCCTTCGCGTAAATTACATTTTGCCAAGACAGAATTCAAATAACGTATGACTAAGTAATTCATTGTGTGGATACTAATTATCCCATGGAACACGAGGGAAAATGTGCAATCCCTTGAAACATGTCGAATGCATCATACTCGTTTCCTAACTTTCCCCCTTTGAATACGATTTGGCGGAGCCTTTCCTAGCCCCAGCATGTGGGTGCGTCGGAAGCGAGGACCCCTGAGAATAATTGAGCCCTCTAAGAAGCTGTCCCTAAAAGACGGACCGAGGAGGAGACGGGGAATAAGTACCTCACAACCCAACACGGGAGTCCGCCGGGAATCGGAATACAGCGCATCCCAGTTACCATTAGATCGACACGGCCGAGTTTGGAGCGATGCTTTTATTCGCTTGCCGGAACGTCTGCGATTTCCCTCCTTTTTTGGGAGGGGAGTCTCACGTACAGGACTTCTCCGTGGGAGTGGGTGAGGGGTCTGTAGTGGGGTCTGTAGCGTCCCTTACAGCCCACTCTCCCAGCTAGGGGCTAATTGGTCTGTCCCTGGCAGCATTCCGTGTCCCCTAAGCCACAGAGCGCAGTAACCTACCTTGTGTATTTTTTGCTAATTGAATTGCCTAATGAGGTCCCTGGGGCTACCTCCCATTACCTCTGAATTAATTAAAGCTTCCATGGCGCCAAATAGCAAATAAAGACGCTATAAAACCGAGGGAGAAAAGAGGCTGAATTTGGATGGGGGGGTTGACCTGTTTAGGGACGCCACATTCCATGAAGAAACTATTCAATTATTTCTTTTTAATTAGCGTTTATTTTTGGCTTAAAGTCACCATGCACTGGCACGTTTGGTTTTTATTTTTGTTTTTAAGTGTTAAGTTATTTTCGTGAATTTTTTTTAAAATAAAAGTCATTTGGGAAACTTTCTGCAAGAAGTGTTGAGGTTTTATAATGTAACTGTTGTGGAACAGAAAAAAAAGAAAATGTTCAGGTTAATTTCATGCGGAAATGGCTGCCCATGAACCCCACAGATGTGGCTTGTAATTAATTTAATTCTACAATCAACAGGGGCCTCCGTTGTGGGCAGACACAGAGTCGAAAGCAAATCAACACTGAACACCAGGGAGAGTAAACGACGGCTGGCAGTGAGTAAGGTGCCACAAACCTCCTGGGGCTAAACTCGGGTAATCTCAAACTCTGGGGATTTATTTATACTATATTTCTCTACACAAGCCTTACTGAAACATACAACATCCAAACTGGATTTAAAGGGGTGTTTTTTTACTGATATATTCAGAAATAAACGATGGCATTGTGACATGCCCTACTTTTTAAAAAGTAAAACTTTGATTTCAGAATGTACGACATCGCTAAATAAATCTTTATGTGAGTGCGCACTGTGTGTAAAGATGTGTATGCGTTTGTGTCACATGCTACTTTTTAAACGATCTGCACCCATCAGTAGGTCACATTAGCATTTATATATATATATATATATACACACACTTTTCCCCAAATCTCAATGTTCGCCATTAACCAACACAGCAGGTAATGCTAAAACAAGGTAAGCGCACACTCACGGACACAGACACTTATCAAATTGTATAATTAATTACACATTGAGGCTAACGAAAATAATTACTCTCGTTGTCAATAAAGATCTTACACAGTCAAACATCCAATTCGGTTTAATAGTAAAATGTGTATTTAATGTGACTACTTGGAATGTATTAGGAGTGGATTGTAGCAGTCAGACGTAAGCTTATATGTCGTACGCAAAGTAACCATTTGACTAGTTTCATACAAAAATGAACTAAATCGACATAAGTAGTTTCGTAGGTCGAGTAACGCTTGAGGTAGTTGCAAAGCCTTTTGTGACCACAGCAACCGGAGGAGCCAATGAGGACGGGACAAGAGAAAGGACCAAAGAGAGAAAAACAAGGCGTTCGGGATAAGAAACAACTTCGAGGTTTATTTTATCTGGTCTGAAGGAAGGGAACACTGTCAGGGCTGGGGCAGAGCCAATACAGGACATTTTAACTCAAAACTAACATTAATGAGCATTTAACTAAAATGACAGGGTTTTTTTGTTTCGTTTTGTATTTTTTAAAGAAACCTTTTTATACATTTGATTTTTTATACAAGGACATCGGATAAATGCATTGGAAAAAAGAAACCTGTTCAGCATTAAACTTTACAAAAAAAAAAAAAAATACATTGTTTCATAGAGAGCCAAAAAAGCGGTTGAGGTCAAATATTGACCAATAATAGTTTTTTTTTCCTTTTCATCATTTAAAAAAACTTGGTCTAATATCTATAAAAAGGTAAAAGCAATATACAGCATAATAAAAAGAAATTGCTAGTTTTGATTTAGTCAGTCGATTTGGTAACCAAGGACAGGGGCTGAGATTGGAACAATGCATGATGGGAACTAAGGGTCGCCTGATGGAAAGAGGGCGGGGACAGCATGGAATGGTGCAGAGAGGTAAATGGGATAGGTCGAGACAGAAGAGGTGTGGACTGGCTGCCCGAGGAACCAATGGAGAGAGAGATGCTGGGCTGGGAGGCGGAGGAAGAAGAGGAAGAGGAAGTGGACCCAGAAGGCTTGCCTGGCACAGAAAAGGGGTGATGCGGACGGCCCTCGGGTTTGGTGGTGAGGGACAGAGGCTGGGCCTGCTCCGAGTGGGTGGCGGCGGGGGCGGCGGGCGACGCCAGGGCAGCGGAGGGCGTGGCCGGGGAGTCCAGCATGCTGCCCTGGGAGGAGGCGGGGCTGTCGCACGTCTTCTCCGACGGCAGGTATTGTACACATTGCTTCTTATTACGCGATGAGAAGTCTGAGGGATAAGAACAGACAGAAAGGTTGAGCCACGCCGAAGGGTGAGACCAAGGAGAGCGCCGTGTCACGCACGCACAGTTACATCACAGGTAACAAGGCTGTGGTAACGTCCGTCTTCAGCTTCACGTACCCTCTCATGTCTTATTGCTTTGGTAAACAGTAAACAGTCCTTGGGGAGTTGTTGAAGGATGAAACGCAGTCGGAGAAATGGAACGTGCTGTTATACACTGAACATGCCAAAAGCCATGGAAACACACATGAACAGGTCTCAGCGTACACATACTAATACAGCAACGTCAACCACGGCACAAGAAGCGCCCCGGTGGGGGTGGGGAAACAATTACTCACATTAAACCACAGAAAATGGGAGTCGGGAGGTTTCATTAAAATTCTGCAAGTGCTCTTAAACACAACGGTGAGGTAAAGTCCAACTAATGAAAATGCTCTTTATTCTATTTTTTTTTTTTTTTTTTTTTAGATAAACCAAGAAGCAACCTTCTCCCTAAAAGTCTCAGCAGCAGACCTACCTGCCAACGTTAGCACTGAACCTCATACGCTGCTTGTCAAAGCACAGAGGGGAAGGAGGGATTAGTTTTGAAAGAAAAACAAAAACAAAAGACAGGGTCGTCCTGCCCCTACATCAACCTTCCTGCTACTGTCACTTTGCACAGAAGCCCCAGCAGTACAGACGCTCTTTCTGCGGAGGAGGGACAGAGACACAGACAGACAGACAGACAGACAGCTACCTTCTGGTCCGGAGTCCGCCTTGTTGTCACGCTTCCTCTTCTTCCGTTTTCCCTACAGAAACAAACGGAAGACGGAAAACGCTGGGTCACACCTAAACTGGAGCGTCTGCACCGTTCCCTGTCCCGTGCGCCCGCGCGGGTGCGGAGGAATACTCACGTAGTTGTCTCGGGCTGACCAGCCCGGGTATAGTTGGGAGTGCAGTTGCCTCTCTTTCCGAGCCAGCTCGTAGTATTTGGCCTGTTCCTCTCGCGACAGCGAGTGCCACTGCAAATGCAAAACGGCATCAGAGCGCAGACACCCACACCACAGACACACACACACACACACACACACACACACACACCCCGATAACACACACACACCCCGATAACAAACACACACACACACACACCCCGATAACACACACACACACCCCGATAACTCACACACCCACTCACACTCACACTCACACTCACACTCACAACGATTACACACACACACACACACACACACACTCCGATAACACACACACACACACACACACACACACACACAGACACACACACACACAGACAGACAGAGACACACTCACCCGTCTCCCCAGGATCTGGTTGATGGCGGCACTCTCCTTCAGGGTACACTCTGCCACCACCTTGGCCCTCATCTCCTTCATGTAGAGCATGAAGGCGTTCAGTGGCTTCTTAATGTGGGGTTTCTTGTCCTCCTCCTTCTTCATAGGCCCAGGGGACTTCCTGCTTAGAGGCATCATGGGATACATACTGTATATAATCATCACAAAAGCAAATGTTTACCTTCACACCATCTGAAGAAATCTGGGAATTTAACACCCCAGTGTAGAGTGTGGCGCGATGCTGAGGGACGTGGATCTGTGGGCGTTCCCTAAGGCAGAGTGCACGTGCCACGTGGATCTGTGGGCGTTCCCTAAGGCAGAGTGCACGAGCCACGTGGATCTGTGGGCGTTCCCTAAGGCAGAGTGCACGTGCCACGTGGATCTGTGGGCGTTCCCTAAGGCAGAG
>JAOYSI010006743.1:0-12606 GCA_025775065.1 Hiodon alosoides | reverse complement strand
CCCCCCCCCCCCCCCCCCCCCCCCCCCCCCCCCCCCCCCCCCCCCCCCCCCCCCCCCCCCCCCCCCCCGGCTCAGATCCTTTTGGCTTTTTCAACACAGGGACAGGGAGGGAAGGAGAGAAAAAAAACAAGGTTCAATTCATTTCTCTGGCTCTTTCATGTCTGCTGCTTTTCACTGGAACACTGTGTTTTAAAAGTTATTCACGTTCGTTCTTTCCCCCCCCACGCAAGCTTGGCAAAGCAAATATCTTGTTGGGAGTTCATAAAAGAAATAGCTTTTACCTGCTCAAGGTGCTGACACGAGAGCGTACTTTGCTATGCTGGGAGCTTAGAAAAAAGATAACTTAACAGGACTGGACATCGGGTTAAATTCAGTGGCGAAAGCTTCTAATCTTCTCAGATTCATCTCGCCCCGAAGAGATGCAGTTGCTCTTTGTATATCGAACCACAGAAACTCAGGAGGTTACTGTGTAAAATAGATAACTATGAGGGTCCCCATGCAAGCACACAATATATGGTCCAAGGTGAAGTAAACAAGCATCATCGCACACATTGGAGTGATTTTACATCCCATTAGAAGAGATCCAATAGAACTCAAAGCCTGTTTAACACCAGTGCCAACAAATCAAACTGTTTTGTTCATTAATATTTTTGTTTTTTTGTGGTACAGAATTTAAGGTTAATTACATATTTCAATAATGTTCTCTTCAGATCTCCAAACCCTAAAAAATAAATACAAATATTTGAAACGTGCCTGAAAATGCCTGAAACCAAATAAATTTGACAGAAAAAGGAGTATGAAGTTGAAGCTTCCTGCGAACTGAAGCTGCAGCAGCTGCCAGATCCTGCTGGTTGTTCCTTAATGATTTAGTTTTTTACAGCAGTCATTAAAGCGTTCCCTTTTAAATGTCTGACACACAGAACCAATCAAAAACCTTGCAAGTGAAGAGGCTGTGGACTGGAAGTGCCTCTCGGCTCTAGCACTGCGTGAAGTGATTTGTAGATTTAGGCAGACTGTACCTGCCAGGCGCACCGCGGTTGCCCCGCCCACTCCCGGCAGGAACAGACAAAACAAACTCTCTGAGTGACGGGACATGACCCAGCCGCCCTTTCCCACCTGAGCGACCAAAATTTAGACAGGACGGTGATAAAACTATTTAAAAACTGGTTTAAATAAAGCTTGAAACATAAACGAGAGCAGTAGCGATTTTAAAAATGTGTGCCCTTTGCCAATAGAACGGATAATTCTTTCTAAACTAAGCTTTTAACATATACTGGGGTATTGCCAGAGGCCTCTGGCAATATCTTTATTATACGTCTGCGGAATACTACACTTTATTTCTAAGTCATAAAAAGTTAACCCTTTGTACGATGGAAGAGCCCCACAGTTAACTGGAGAGAAAATTCTGCATATAAATACAAAAAAACATATAAACTTTGCAACTGGAACATGGTTGCATACTGCAAAGTGAAAGATTTGCTTTCATATTGATTTTACTGTGATCTTACTGTGCTCAGAAGATTTTTGTTTGAAAAGCTTATGTAAACATTTAGAGATGAAAAATGCCCAAAAAAAAGCCTTCTGTACAATGTGATAGGAGGACACAGGGAAAAAGTTTTTCAATATGTGGTCATCTTTTCTTTTGATAAATATGAGCCACACAAACACAATGCAAATAGGCACTGACATCAAGGTTAAATACCAAGACGCACCCTTTTTCTATGACAGTTTGTAGGCCTAACACCTGGACAAACACCTGAGCAAAACAATCTGTCATCATCGTTCAGAACCAGTAAAAACTCGGTGGCTCTGTTGACATACAGAAGAATTTCTGAATTAATTGAACACTTCGCATTCTTTGCTAAAAAAAAAAAAAAAAAAGTTCACCTAATACAGCAAAAATCACAAGGGTGGTTTGAGACTGTCGATTGTCGGAGGCCCTTCAGTGCTGTCAAGTCTGACAACCAGCTGCACGTTGATGTGTTTGCTTCACACACAAAAAACACATTACTTGAATAGTATATATTTATTTGGCCCACGGATAACATTTGATGGAATGGTCCCTGCTCTGAACGCCAAGCAAATGCCAACCTGTTTATTAACCATGGCATTGTGTCACTTGAGAAGTAATCAATTCAAACACACTTTCTGACACATTTGAAAAAAGCATGGTGTATAATGTCAATGATAGATATTTATGTCATGTTTTTATTTGTATTGACACATATAAATCTCACTCAGCATGTGAACAGCTAAAACTGCATTTACAGGATTATTGTTTATATAAATATGTAGTTATTTAGAATAAAATTTATAATAAATTTCTTCTACGTTATCTCCTTTTATTATAAGCTTTTTTTCAATCCATTAATCTAGAAAGTGGTGAATGCGTTTCATAAATAAAGTAAAATGCTAAATATGTAAATGTAATTTATTTAAATGAGCGGTTCTTGCTGTGGACATTAAACAAGCGAGTGAAGATATTCAGCTGAAGCTTGTCCACATAAATAATGAAATGATGAAATGGGCAATGCATGTGGGTCATTTCCATGCCAAATGGTACGCGCTACTCTACATCAGTGCACCATTGCACAGTAAACTGAAGAAGCCACACAGTATCCACATTTCTCATGCAATCTCATTTTGAGAGACCTTCTGGGCTTGCCCCTCTCGGCAGTACTGCCAGCCTGCAGGCACCTAGGAAGTCGACCAGAGATGCTCTTTAGTGATGAGCCGAGAGAAGCCCTTCCTATTTCAGGCCTCCGCTAGCCTGGACAGCGTTCTGTTGACCGCCACTGTGCACTCACAGGAGCTAGATTTGAACCAGAAAAAACCAGCTCAAAGGACCCAGCATTTGCTAAGCCACTCCGGCAGAAGAACTGAAGTCTAATAGAAGATCCCGGTCTCGTAACCTAACAGCAAATGTAGCTTATCTGGATCTCTGTCGATGCAAGACAGTTTGGTATTCCAGGTGCGATGCAAGATGTGCTCATCACCCTCGCTGAGGAAATCCGCAAGGCAGATAAAATAACTAGAGGAGGGAAAAGCCTGTCCATATTCCTAGCACTCATCTTTGTCACTCTTTTCCAAAATGGTATACCGTATTTCCTAAGGGGAAACGATCATGACTGAGTTTCCACAAAAAGCATGGCTATCATCTAGCCCACAGGTCCCACAGGTAGAGTTTTTTTCCAGTCACATGTTCATAGAGATATTTAAGAAATAGGTCATGCCTTTTATTATGCATGACATTCTTTCAGTGTGATGCTGGCCCTCACATTAACCCCCTGGCACCATGTGTCTGTGTCATGCTTCAGAAATCCCGTCTAGCCGGCAGAAAAGACATACGTGTGGGAAAAATTTTAATCATCCTTTCCACTTTGTTCGTCTGATCAGAAATTATTCAAATGTGCCACCCCCTGCTAAAACAGTGGCACCTGGAATATGGTACTATCTAACCTGGAACAGAACTGAAGAAAGCCCTGAAAATCTGCTGTGCTTTCCTGCTGTGTCATGTCCTAAACCAAAACTCTGTATCTTTACACATCCTTAACACCTACACCCATGCATGCAGGTACATAATTCTCCACATTTTACTTACTTACTTAAATTCACACATAAAATGACCTACTTCCCTGTTTTTTTATCAGGATCTCATCAGTTGATTTTCTAAATATTGGAAAAAAAAATGCAGTTATCTTCCAAGACATAGGCCGGATAGAGCATAAATCCTACCATTTAGAGATTGTTTGCTTTGGCTCTCTGCCTTGATAAAAAAGGCGCATCCCTAATCACTGTCCCCTCATTACATTTTATGGCATAAATAGGTACTTTGTAAAAAGAAAAGATAAAAAGGGGCAACAGGCCAAGTGCATTCAGTGCCGTTTATATGACTGTTGAGAATATACAATTGAACTGAATCAAAAAGATCGATCCAATTTCCCTGCGTGTGCCATTTAGTTTGCAGACGCGAGCTGGCAGGAAAGTGGAACTTTTTCTTAATCAGCTGTACAGTACATTTCGACTGCGGGCCAGAAGATGTGAAAAGTTGGGGATACACTTTACATTTGTGCTACCAACTGACACTGCTTATGGGGAGCATCAAGAAGATGTTGAAAGAGGCACTGAGGTGCAATGTGTTCTGACACAAAATGTTCACACGCTGCATAAAATATGTGGGAAAATTCTTCTGCGAGAGAGGGAAGGATTGTACTGTTCAAATAAGGTTTGATAGAGGAACTCAAAAGGAAACAAGCGTTTTAAGAAAATGAAACGCCGCACACTTACATAATGGCCAGAAAAATTTGTTTGATGACCTTTCAAAGATGCGTCGGTAACTTTACGTTCCTTTCCGGGCACTATTATCCCCAGGATGTTCAGGAACGAGGGAAACCATTTTAAACATTTATTAACAAATAAATCCCAAATTACCTTTTTAATACATGAATTAATACTCTTTACCACGCATTATGGTAGTAAACACATGATGGGCCAAGGAAATGACAATGACGTTTAACATAACATAAAGCATCAGAGGTCTGATTGTAGGTCTGTTTGTAGGTCAGTGTATATAACTCTCAATGAAGGAAGCCTTTGCTATGAATATTCCAATCTACTCCAAAAACCAAGAAACTTTAATAAACTGACATCATTCAAAAAACACAATTGCCGGAATTTAAACAAAAAAATGCATTTGATCAGCGGTTCACCAAAGTCCTTAATAAATTAATTGTGAGCAATCATTTGAAACCTACGAGCAGTTTGTGTCTACAGTCCACCTCATTAAAGAAATAATAATGTGGCAGAGTGTCAGAAACCAAGGGCTAGAGGTGGGCAGATCCCACAAAGCATCTATCTAACACACTGATTTCTTGTAAATCTTAGTAAGGAGTTAGTTACAATGGCAGATTAAAAACCCCAGTCCTGTACAAACACCTTCAGTGTCTATAGACCCAAGCTGGGCCCTGCTGCCTGTTGAATAACATGTGGCTTATGGAAGATCGAGCACTCTGGAGGGGAATTCTAAAGGGATTACTCCGACATTATACATAAAATGGGAAATAAAAACAGTCTCGAGCGGGGAGCGGTAGTTATAAACGCATTCCCCGTCACCATCAACAGCCCCTTTCTCACTGCTGTTTCAACACCCAGGGACAGAGGGCTGTCAAGGGGCAACTCCACTTGGGCGGATTAGTGTAAATCCATTTGATGATGAAATCAGGGACTGAGTAGCTCTTGCAGGATTTCGTTACAAAAGGTAGCCGAATTACTTTGTCTTTTGAAATCCTCTGCTTTCCAATCGGTGAGAACTTTCAGATTAAGTCCTTTCTCTAAAGCTGGGGCAGAGCCCTTCAGCTTCATATAGGACCGTACATGGTTCTTAAGACATCTTACATGCTTCCAATATCTAACATCTTTTTTTTTTGATCTCATATGCCTCTGATGATATTCCATAATTTGTTAAATGCTTGGTGGAAAATGCCAAGATTGGGTGCGACATATTACAAAGCAAAACAGTTCTCATGGGTTTAGATTTTTTGTTTTGAATTGATATTAAGTGAATAGACATATTTTGCGTACATAATCCTAATAGAATATAAAAAATTAAATTAAAATCCCATTGCCTTTTAGCAATCACAATTTTAGTCAATTTATTACAATGGAAGCCAGTGGTAAGTTAATCAGTCATTATGTATGACCTGTTAAGCAGGCAAACTATTATCTTAAACAAAATGCAATACTGCTACAATTCCGAACGCACAGGATTTCTCAACAGAGGGATACATTGTGACGTACATAGTTTCTCAGCTTTGAGCACTGAGGATCTGAAAAAAGTCAGGAAAACCACAAAAATTCCTGGAATAAACTACAGAAAATAAAAAAGTGGCATCAACAGGTTTCTCAAAACAAAATAAATAGGGAATAAAAGACTACATAAATGACGGGTTGTAAAATATTCAAAACATTTCCCGCAAAACCCAAAGAAAACACGCTTCTCAATTTGGGGCATTTACGGAAAATTGGTTAATTTACTCAGAAAATCTCTACAATTACAGGTAGGGTAGCGGTTTGCCTGACAAATGCAATAAGACAAAGTGCCTAATTGGTTTGCTGAAACAAATAGCTACCAGTCACTGCGCAGCGTATCTTGCACTGCAAGGACCACGGTGCTCTGCTTTAAAACGCACCAGTGATGCTGCCAGGACTTCCTCCAAGATCCCACCGTGTACTTCACAATTGCACCCAACTGTGGAATGAGGTTTTAAGATTCACAATGCATCTAACTTACACACAGTCATCTGCTCATCAATCCTAATCTCTTCCCCACATCAGTGAAGACTGTGAGAGCCACAGCATCAGCCGAGCCCGCGACAGGCGTTTGATTATGTGTGAGTTTGTGGATTTCCAACCACTTAAATGAAAGCCAAAAACAGATGCAGATACGTTTAAGCTGGTAATGCTTTCAAAGCAACTGAAACGTAAATGCAATAAATGACTTCACACAGCAAAGTTGATAGTCGTAAGTAATCATATTTTGTATCCTTCTTTTATATATGTATATATTATGTAGGTTTAAAACATCCATCATGCAATCCTGTGTTATTGTCACATAACTAATTAATAACTCTCTTTGTACAAAAAAAAAACAGAACCTGTCCAGACCAAACAAACAATGCTGTGGGAAATTTAAGCAGATTTGCAGGGAGAAAGCGCTGCAGACTTAAAACTTGAGGTATCGAGCTAAAGGTCCCTGGTCTGTTAGCAATGCCCCCTGCTATACTGGGTTCCCACATCCTGCAAACTCCCAGAGAACCCGTTTGGACAGCATTGCATCGATGCCAGTAGAGCCAATTGAGGGTCTTCGTAAATAATTTTTACGCATGGGCGTGCAGAATTTGATGCTACAGATTTCAAAGCATTCACATGTAACAACACTTTAAGGGCCCCGTGAGCTATTATTATTATGTTTCTCCCACCGAGACAGTAGGCGCTCCACGAGGCAGAAGTTTTAACGGAAAGCAGTAAACTTCCAGTCTAAACTTCTTTCTTTGTAATTTTCTAAATCTGTTCATTAATCCTGAGGTTTTGACAACTACGACACACTTTCATTTTCTACTGCGTGAAAACTGCATCAGCTCACAAATCTGCTTTCTTTCTTTCCCAGCGCTGCACCCATTGGAACATATTAATGAAGATTAAAAGATTTATTTTGAAAGACTTATTCTGTTCCCTCATTGTTTACAGGTACAAGGGACGAATATATGCAAGCTTCTCAACAAATTCAAATGAGTAGTATACTTTCTCTCGCTTCAATAAATAACAGAACATAAGGACATCAAATTAGTTTTATTCAACATAAGGCTTGCATGTACTACTTGACATGTAAAAAAAGAATCTAGGCAGTCTACCAATAAAAAGAATGTTTCAGCTTTGACTCATGTGAAGAGAAACATGCAAAAACATTGTACCTAGGCCCTTTGATGTTATGCAACTATAAACAGCTGCTCTTTCTAAAAGCAAGCTTAATTCTGTGGAAGCAAAGAGAGGATAGCAACAGAAAATTTCACAAGGCTTTTGTTACGGCCTTTTGTGTTCGTGGAACTGGAAGTCACAATTTGGACACAGAAGTAAAGATTGGCATGCCAAGTGGTGAGACGTAATCCCAGCGAAACAAGCACTGCTTTAAACAACTCAAGGTACAAAAGCCACCAAACGCACCAGCAGTGGCCGCATTAAGACATTTCACAACGATTGGTAGGCATCTGTGTCCGCATCACTCCGTAAAGCTGAGGTTAATCGCAGCGGAAGCATCACAGGCTACATGTTCCACTGTGTCAGAGTCAGCGCCTGGCCCTATGATCTAGATGTAATAGATATGTTAAAAAAAAAAAAAAATCCCGGCAGCGTTTCAAAGTGCCATAACCGTTACCCCCTCCTCCTGAAATCAAAGAGACCAAATTCAACACAAGTTCTGTTTGTGGTAAGACAGCAAAAGGTTTTTTGGGGGGGTGGGGTTAAAGGTAATTAAAGGATGAGGAACAAAGAGACACCTGTCGGCAGGTGAAGCATCGCTCTGACATGCCGTCCCTGGCCAGGTTGCCTTCTCCAGCTCCTGCTGACGGATGCCTATCTCTTCTTTGGTGGAGATACAACTCTTATAGAAAAGAATATTTACCCAGCCCATCCGCTGCGGTCTTGCCGTTGAGAGGGAACTTAATTAAGTGAGCCCATGCTTATTTTAGTACGTAGCCACCTTGTTAAATCTTGTGCCAATGGGAAGTAGTTTCAGACGTACACTCTTTGGGGAAAAGCAAAAAGTGTCATGATAAAGACACTGCTCTAGGTGGTTTTCAGGTACCATAGCAAACCTACTCATTTTTACGCAGTGAACGACATTATTCTTCTTATTATCTTATCTCTCATTCTGCAAACATATGGCAAGACATATCAGTGGAAACAATGAGAACCCCAAGATCAGTCAAGCTTTTTTAAGTTAATCTTTCTATTGTTTCGAGTTTAGATTTGCGAGAGCCTAAAATTGTGGCAAGCAATTCCACACGTTTACGAAGAGTTGCTTCATAAAAGTTCCAGCTGTGTCCACAGAACACGAAAGCTTAATAATTAATAATTAATTAAAAAATAAATAGTAATAGTTTCATCGTATCTCCACGCAGCCTCCGTATTCCTTCTTATTTTGTTCTTATGTGTTCATGGAAGAAAATAGCTTCTCTCTTCCTGATCATCCATATCATTTCAGCAAACCCAGATTCAACACAATCTTTAAAATCTGTCAGTACTTCTGCACCTAACAACACATACAGCCAAAAATGAGAAAACATATGTAGTATGTTAATTGCACTAAAATTAACCCTGAAAACAAAAACAGCTTCCTGTGTTTTTTTTTTGTTGTTGTCATCAGGCCTTAAATGGGCTAGAAAAAAACCAGCAGCACAGAAGAATTTACCTGCTGTGCAGAAAAGTTCTGGGATCATTTAATTCCTAAAAGCCCAACATGCTGTGACAGTAAGTGCACATAGCACTTTCTGATTCCTTCCCTAAGTCGTCATATCGTTTATATACATTTTGTACTTCTATTTGCTAAAAGGCTAAAAACTAACTTTTTTTTTTTCTTTTTTTTTTTGCATTACAGGTCAAAACCTGCAGCAAAACAAAATAGCTCTCTTGCTTCACTGAGATAAAAGGAAACAAGTAGATGTTTTGCAACAGTGATGGACCTCATGCCTTCCTCTGTTTCTCAAAGTGAGCACCCAAAAAGGCCTATGGACATGAAGGAACTTACTGGGTGCATCTGCATTGGCAAATGGGAAAATCCCCAACCCCCGTGAAGTACAACTTACAATAATGAAGGTGTCGCCATAGTTGGCATGGCTGCCTATGTAACAGAGAGACGTCAATGGAAAATTCTAGCAGATATGGTTGCCCATGGTCACAGGAGCAGGGAGCTCTTTGGCAGACCAGTGATGTCCATTGCATTTTTACTTTTCTTTTCAACTGTGCGTGTCATGCTTATCATCACACGGGTTTACTTGGAGATTAAAACTTGGAAACATCATTCATGGCTCTAATCAGTGTAATGAACCCAGGTGGTCCCAAAAGGATTGCTGCGCTCTTGGAAAACTAGGAGACACTACTTTAGTATTTAGATGCAGGCCATAGTTTGACAATGTGAAGTATTTTAAGCGGATGCAGACTGACACATGTCATTTCTTAATTTTAAAGCCATAGCCGTTTCTCTGAACATCTGAAAATGTTACTGCGTGTCTAGATTTCTGGGGTCTCCACTCCAGAGAAACAATGAGTCCCAGTTTTTGTTATTTTGCAAGAGATATGCAGAGATAGTTAACTCTGAAATTAATGAATTTTTCAGACAATGGCTTTCCTCTGAACCTTTTGCAGACCGACACAGAGCTCACGTTACGGAGGGTAAGAAGGGTGTGGTACCCCTGGTGTGATACCTGTACTTCACTTTAAAACTCAGACAACGGCTGTGCCTCACTGCATGATATCCCTTCAACGTCGCCATATGAATGAATTAGAATCTCTGTGGTGGACAAAAAAGAATAACATTCGATGAAACTGGTGGTAACACACAATGAAAAGCCATACACTCTGACCCATTTGACCGCACCCACTTGGAAAACGGTCAATGCCCTCCTGCAGTGATTAATGTGTAGGTGTGTTCTGAATTGAAGGGACCGCACACAGGCGAAAGTCCTCAGACAGCGTTTCCAATCAGATGCCGCATGTTAATAATTAAGCTGTTATCTAATAGCTGTTATATAATCTGGTGAGTGACAACATCAAATTTAAAAATACATATCAAAGAAGAATTGGTGCTTACAAGTACGGAGCCAAACATTTTACATAACTTGCATTACGTCGATCAATCGCTCTAGCAATACATTTTTCGTTTCATCAGTAAGATATTTCAGAATAAAAATAATCATGCTTATTTAAAAAGACATGCAAAAACTAATTGTAACGCTCTTACACGCCAACAGATACCACAACAACTTAAAAGACGAGACAAGGGAACTCACATTTTTATTAAAGAAAAGCAAACGCAATTTTCCCAGAGATACCTGGGACTGATTTACGATATGCAGGTAAGGGAACTCCCATGTGAAGAGATTAGGAACCATTCATAAAAGGATTGGATGGTTCAGACACAGGACCCAAATAATCATTATCAGATCACAGCTTGAGCGCCAACTGTCGCCAAAAACAAGGAAGGGGCTCACTGTGCTTGGAACTATTTTCCGAAATCCATAGAGAGCACGACAGAAGAGAAAGCAAACATGCAGGACAAGGAGGTCGCCAACTACAACGGTAAACACTTCCCCTGCAACATTGCATGCTGGAAATAATCTTTATAAAATGACACCGACAAAAAAGTCATCATCCTGGAAACTTTATTTTTCTTTTCTGCCAAGTGCAAATCAATTTAAGCGATCCTGCTGAATGGAATGGAAGTAATTATTGTGTTCATTTTTTATTGTGTTCATCTATGACTTTCACGCTTGTTTTATTTGGGCCTCTCATTTGATGTGTTTAGCGTGAATCCTTTATTATAAAGGTCTTAAAATCAGAAACACTGACCTAAGTGGTGGACTAACCCACAACAGTAATTGCCTAGCACACACACCTTTCCTGTGACCTTTACCTCTTGCAAATAACCACACACAGACATGCAAACACTGCCCCTTCTGATGTGGTCGTACTTTAACATTGCGTCAAAATGTGCCTTTGATTTGATCTGACAGCTTAGTGATGTTTTCAGCAATATACCGACATAGCAAAGTGCTCAAAAGGGGTATTCATATTTTATTCATCAAATCTTTTTAACCCATTGAAATACACCATCTTACCAATGCAAACTGTGTTTAAAACAAATGTACTGCATCTGGCAGGGACAGAAAAAATAAAAATGAAATTTCGATTAATTAAAATATATATATTTTTTTTAATTAATCGAAATTTCATTTAAAATCTTTCTGTGAAATAAGCCATTCAGTATAATAATCAAAACTAAAGTAAAGCAAAAAAAAAGTATACTTCCCAAGCCCCTTCCCCCAACAAACTGAAGCTCTGAGGTACAAGGGCCTCAAAGTATAATTTGCTTCTTTCAGAAATGGACCTGCGCTACGGTCAGTGAATCTCAAAGTGGAAAATCTTTCACCGGTGGGAATATAAATAGGATCTTCACTGTGAAAGCAGGATACCACATATACGCATTCCTTATTCTGTGCTGTCTTCTTACATTCAAACCATATCCAAAACTTTTATTCCTGATATATAGCATAACACATACCAAATGGTATATTATTACATAAGCAGGTGCAGTTTGTAAATTCCCAGCCGGCACGTACTGTAACACTGTCATGTCCCTGCAACATTAGGAGAACAGAGGCAAACCTGAAGATGCAGTTATTGAAAATAATAACCTATTTGTCAAATCACGCTGCAAACTCTCCCGTTTGAATGGTGAGAAAACCCCAAGAGAGACCAGTCTCATTAATTCCTTAATACCATTTGATAACAATGTGGCGTGGGGGCTCATCTGGAAAAAAGAAACTGCAAAGTTCAAGGTGTGCCGTCAGACACTATTGCAAACAGATTACAGGCTGATCTAATAAACACTGGTGTGGCACATGTAATATTTGTTTTAGTGAGGAGAAACGCACAGGTCCACATTATTTAAAGCATATATTTGGGCTGCTCAACATATGGTTGTCACAGGGTCGGTAGACAGAATGAAATTACTGCCTTTCGTCTGGGCAAAATTAAGGCAAAACAAAACCAAAAAAAAGTTCCCACCTTTGTTACTGCCTTTGAGTAAGTCACAAGTACCACCCCCATAATCATCAGCCGCATCATTTTTCCCCAGCCCTGACACCAGCAGGGAGGGGCAAGAAGACCATGCCATCAAGACTCGATAATATAGACACTAGATAATATATCCTATTTATCAAGCCATTCACTGATAGCAATATATATATATATATATATATATATATATATATATATTTATTTCTCCTATCTTTCTCAGGAGATTGTATATATATTATATATATATATTTTTTT
>JAOYSI010006740.1:707-12611 GCA_025775065.1 Hiodon alosoides | reverse complement strand
GGGTGGGGGGGGGGGGGGGGGGGGGGGGGGGGGGGGGGGGGGGGCGGGGTGTTTGTGTGTGTGGGTGTGTGTGTGAGTGGGTGTGCGTGTTTGTGGGTGTGTGTGTCTGTGTGTGTGTGTGTGTGTGTGAGAGAGAGGAACAATTACTACTTGAATAAATTAGCAGAATGTAGCTAGGTAACCAGAGCTTTCACTCCAGATGGAGTGTGCACTTGGTGTCGGTTAGGTAGTGTTTAATTTACTGGTTACGCGGCCGCTATAGGAGTGTGGGTGGTTTTTTTGCGGTGTGTGTTCTAAGGGGAATATGGCAAGGGGGAGCAGAAGGAGGTTGTCTGTGTGTGTGAGTGCGTGCAGGTATGTTTCATGATGTTGTGTAGCGGTGTTTCTGGGTGTGTAAGATGTGTAGCGGTGTTTCTGGGTGTGTAAGATGTGTAGTGGTGTTGGCGTGTTTCTCTAACTGGGCATGAGTTGGTTTGTGTAAGAGGCTTTTAGCAGAGCTCTGCATGCACTATTCATTCGGCTATGGGAGAGTTTAGGTAGCACACGCAAACATATGCCATGGTGTTTAACCCCTGGGGCGAGCCCTAACCGGCATACACATGTCACAAGGAAGTTCTCTCTCTCTCTCTCTCTCTCTCTCTCTCTCTCTCTCTCTCTCTCTCTCCCCCTCACCCCTTGCCTCCCCTTCCTCGCCTACTCTCTTTCAGATTCACATTGAAAGAAGCTTGACGTCATTAACGCAATATCACCTGTGATAAATCGCTATTCTCTCAGCTCTCTTGGTTCACTTTGTTTTATAGGTTGGTAAGAAGGAAGAGCGTCACTAGAGCGCTTTGACGCTGTATGTACATGGTGGGCTGCCTGTACAGCGTGTCTCTGCTCCTCCTTTATAGGGGGGGGATCAGGAAGGCAGGAAGTGTCTCTCACCCTCTCAAAATCTCACCCTCCTGCTGCCTCGCCCTCTCTCACCCTCTCGCTCTCGCCCTCTCACTCACCCTCTCGCCCTCCCTCTCTCCCTCTCTCGCTCTCGCCCTTTCACTCACCCTCTCGCCCTTTCACTCACCCTCTCGCCCTCTCACTCCCCTCTCGCCCTCTCGCCCTCTCACCCTCTCGCCCTCTGGCCGTCACCTTGCTGGCCACTTAGCCGGTGGTTTCCTGTTCCTGCGTTTTAGTGCTGCTCTCCCGGGCCCCCGCAGGCCCTCTGGAGTGGGGAGAGAAGGACCCGTGAGTGGCGTCTGTCCCTCTCTTGGAATGAGTCAGCCCGACCTGGCCCTCCCTCGCAGGGAGCGCTTCAGGAGTTATAGCGCTGCTCTTCCGACGGACGAGTACTCTTATCTCTTATTTCCCTGCTCTGGACTTTGTCCCCCTACTGTCTGAGATTTCTCTTCATGTTAAAAGTCTAGGCTTTATGAGGATTGTTCGTGGGGGGTTTGCGTTGAAAGGAGAGAAAACGGCTTGTCTTCTGGCCTTCTGAGGGATCCGTTTGTTCACCCCCAGCTTGGACATCGTAAGAACGGTTTTCCGCGAGGTGCAGATGGGGCTGGATGTGAGAAAAACGTGTCTTTACTGTATGGGGACCATCCGGAAAATTCCCCAGTGTACACTGAAACTTCATTAGCTGGGACGCTTTGTTACTGTGGTTCGGCTCGTCTTGTTTATTTGTGGCTAAATTCTCGTTGGTCTTTCAATTCCGGCTTTGTTACCATTTCCGTGGCACTTTCAGAAAAGAAACCTTCTTGAGCAATGCACATGAATGTTCCTCCAGGCGTGGATTATTCATGGGCTCTCTGCAGACACAGCCACCGCCGTCTCCTGCTAATCAAAGGAAATCTGGGTAATGCCTGTTAAATCAGGTGCTGTAGTACACTGTGAATGTGCTGTTCTTTTCTGGAATATTTAAAAGTAAGCGGTGTTCAAAGGAGACTTTACTAAATCTTAACCACTTAGACTGGGTCTAGCATACTGAAACGGTGTCAGGCGTCAACAAGCAGCTGCTAACTTCTGGGGCTAACTTTAACTAACCCAACTGCAGGATCCATTGCTTAAGGACGCTTCTAACCCTCATGGTGTAGTTTATACATCACTGCATTAGAAGTTGCTTCGTAGATGCTTTCATCCACTGCTTATACTATTAGACTTGGGTTAATGCTCAGCTAAGCTGGGTTAATGCTCACACAGAAACACAGAAACAACGGCAACATCAGCATATTACATGGTCATAGGAATGGGAACCACACTGTGGACCCTGTTTAGCTCAGTGCTGTAGAACGGATCGGTACCTTGGTTGCATCAGCATAACTGGAATTCTTATGGTGAAAATTCTGTAACTTGTGCTGTTGGCTGATTTAGAATCCCCAGTGGATTATCTCTGATGGGGATTTTTGGATTGAGGGATTTCTCCAAGGGAAATCACCCATCATTCCTGTCGTTGGTAATCCATTGGACCCGGACAGAGAATGGACATGTCAGACATGTTGTGTTTAGTAATAGTTGCGTTTAATCTGGGATTTGTTTTGCGGAATGGTGGAAGTGATGGTTTCACTAGATCGGCCGCTCCCGACCAGTGGTTCCAAAAGGCTATGCAAGAAATGACTGCATCCTTACCAGTAAAATGCCTTGTTGTAAGAAAAGTAAATACGTGAAATGTGTCTGGGTAACAATTTCCCGCAATTTAAGGTCCGAACGTTACAATAGCGAAGTCAGATTTTTCCTTTTATGTTGTCATATATAATTGTGTACACAATACAACTAGCAGCATCTGGTAGTGAAATGACTGGAGGTTTGAACAGAGGTATTATTCGGGAACCACTTTCCAAGAATTATTTATAAATTCCAATTTGTAGGCGTTTTTTGTAATTGTGCATTGTGTTAGCCCCAACACGTGGCAGACTGGACCACTCTCTGAATGAGCGTGTTATTTAAGGATTATGATAATTTAGTGTTGCTTGGTAAGGATATGCCCTCTCCCCCCGTGTGAAAGTGAAAGGCGAGGAGAGGGAGGTAGGGTGAGTGGCGGAACCCGCGGGCGAGTGCGTGGGAGAATTCGAGTTGTACCGAGGCTCCGCGAAGCCTGCCACGTGACGGGGTTGCGTCTCAGCCGTCTCACTCTTCCTCCTCAGCTCGTATCTCCCGGCCGGCCGGCCGATGACGTCGCCCTGGAGCGATTAGCGTCCGCCGGGGCCGAGGGTAGAAAATTTCAGGTCGGCTTCCGATTGGCGAGGGCGGTACGATGGCGTGTTGGGAAGCTGGAGGATGGAGAGGTGGGTGGAGAGTGAGAACTCCCACTGCCAGGCTGCAGAAGAGAGGCTAGGTGCCAGCGCAACATGAAACTGGCTCTGCGAGAGGAACAGCTGAAAGCGCTGAAGCGAAGGAAACGGCGCTAATGCGCTGTGCTGTGACGCTGGACGAGAAGGAGCGGTTTGGGGATTGGCGGCTTCTCTGGGAGAGAGGGGGGTTAATGGAGAGCCGCTCACTCAGCGCTCCTCCTCCTCCTCCTCCTGACTTCCCTCCTGCCACTCGCTGCGGTTGTTTAGCGTTTAATCTGAGGCTGTCCGTGAAAGCGTCAGCGTCAGTGGGATTTTTCACGCGTCAGAGCAGTACAGACCCTGAGCATTTTGTCATGCAAAGCGCTAAGACGCGCAGAGCTTAATTGCAGTTCACCCGTGTTTAATGATAGTGGCGCTTGTTTGCCCACTGGAAATGGGTTGTTTTGCTCAGCGACGGCTAATGAGGGGCCTGTGAGATCCTTCACGTGGCAAACTCTGTGCCCGCGGCCTGGACTCGGGGAGACCGAGAGCAAGGCATGGCCCGTGTAAATAAAGAACCGGTGAGCTGTAATGCATCATTATTTTATCCAGATTACTATTTAAATTCTATTTAAATAAGTTATGGGGACTCACTTTAGATATAAAATATATATATTTGTTTATAAAATTTTTTTTTTTTTTGCCTCCGGGACCTGTCGGCAAAAATCTTCCCCTGATGTTCAGCTGCCCTTGTTAGGAGGATGAAGCCCAGATCAGCTGTTGTCCAGGTCCAGATGCTGTCCTGCGCAGATCAGCTGAGAAGCGCCTTCTTCATGCCTGTGTTCATTGGAGCGGCGGGGACATGGACACCATAGCCATCTGGGGAGGGGTTAGACCCCCCCCCCCCCAACACTCTCAGAGGCAAACGCAGCTGGGTGCCAAGATTACCCACAGGGCAGAGAAAACGCGCGGGGAACTGGGTTTACAGTGTTCGCACGTCATCCCTTACAGAGACGTGTTTCTGACGCCAACCAGGCCTTTTTCCTGGGACGGCAGCCTGGGACGTGCCACTGCACGTTCTTGGTACAAAGTCTTCCTAACACAGTTAGATTTGCCACTGCACGTTCTTGGTACAGAGTCTTCCCAACACAGTTAGATTTGCCACTGCACGTTCTTGGTACAGAGTCTTCCCAACACAGTTAGATTTTCTGCTGCACATTCTTGGTACAGAGTCTTCACAACACAGTTAGATTTGCTGCTGCACATTCTTGGTACAGAGTCTTGCCAACACAGTTAGATTTGCTGCTGCACATTCTTGGTACAAAGTCTTGCTAACACCGTGTCTTCCAATCTAAGCTTGTCATCAAGACACTTAAATATGAATGAGTGCATCTAACCTACTCTCTTGCTTTGGAAGTGTGGAGAATGAATCATTAAATGAAAATGATAAAACAAGACATCTTGATTGCTTCTGGATTAGCTTTGGAAACCCGGAATGACTTCAGGTGCTGAAAAGTCACCTTGACAAATTGCAGTTGATTGGCTTCTGTAAGTATGCAGTAACCCTGGCTCTCCTGCTTTTAGAATAAACTCACCTGTCTTTGTGATGTCAGGTAGTGAATTTCATGCAAAGATTCAACCATGGAGTAAAGAGAAGCACGGGAGGTGAAGAGCATAACAAATGAAAAGTCTCCAAATGTAAGTGGGAGGTGGCTCTTACTCCTCTGATGAGACTGACCAATCAGAGCAGCCCGGTTAGGAGGAAGCCACCCTCAGGTCACTGGCTGTGAATCATAACTCCCGGTTTAGAGTTTGCAGCAAAGCATTTAAGTGATGCTGCTAACATGTTGAAAAATGTTTTGGTCTGAATGCAAAGTGTTACATCTAGCCCAAACCAAACACATGCGTTGGCCAGTTTAAAACTTTAAGAGACAATACCAGCTCAATTTCTAATTGAGAGAGATTCAGATTCAGACCTCTGGTAGCATCACCTGTAGGGAATTGAATTCCACGCAGAGAATACGAGACACAGCTGTATCCAGGCACATGGAACAAACACAGGAACACAAACTGACTTCTGCAGACTGGCCTGTAAATGCACAGACACACACGCCTGGTGCAAACAAGCGCTCTGGCTCTATTACCCAGCGTACCCTCAGTGTGCCCCGCATGCCAATAAACAAACGGATATCGTGCAGGGTAATCGCTGCGCGGTACCCGGCCTCACGTCTCCCCGATCACTCGGTCAGTGTTAACACTCTCTGTCTCTCTCGCTCTCTCTCTCTCTCTCTCGTTCTCTCTCTCTCTCTCTCTCTCGTTCTCTCTTATATAACTCCCCTCGGGTTGAACGAGGGTCATGTGTGAGAAATTAAGAGATTCAAAACACAGAAGGCTCTCGGCTCCCCTCTCTCGCTTTCTCAGTCGACTCAAATCCGGTCCTTCCCTGCCACTCCAAACCTTTGTCTGTCTCCGGTCCCCATAGTTCCCCCCCGTCTCCGCCCGCCAATCCCATTCCCCATTCTGAGCGGCGGAAGACCGGCAGCTTAACGAGGGGGTGCCCGTCTTGAAGTAAGATGGGCTGGCATTGTATGAGCCCCAGAAGGGAGCCGCTTCTGTGCTGTTAAGTCCTTAACGCTAATTCCTGCAGCAGCCATCCAGCCGCGCAAAATTGTCAGCTTTGCCTGCCGCCCTGTAACAAAAAAGGCAGTCTGCTGAGCAACTTCATAATTGCATTGTGATTGTATTACCCAGAAGGCTGTGCTGTCCTTTTGTCAGTAATGAACTGTTTTTGGTCGGAGGAAATTATTGTTGTTGGATTCTCTGTAAATACTGTACGATGGATTTGTGCTTTTTGGGCGCGTTGCGTGGGAGTAATTAAGTCGTCATTCACACAGTTTTCATGAAATGTTTTAGCGCAGTTACAGTGTGAGAGTGCCTTTACAGAACGTTCAAACTTTATTTCAAATCTAAATGTCAAGAGTACTAGTATGACAGCTGGGTGTAAAAGTATTTAAAAGTTCTTTAATTGTAATGGATAATTGGACGGCCTTTGTAAGTAAGGACTATGGTTAAGGAGTTTGCAGAGAAATGTAACCTTGTTCAGTCTAGTGAGACTAATCAACAAGTGCTCTATATCACTAATGTTTGTTCTAATGGATGCCTTTGTTTTTATTATTTGTTTAAAATCAGCTCTTCTGTCTCCTGCCAAGCATTCTGGGATTTAGAGTTTCTAAAGGATAAACTTAAAGGTACCTGCAGTGGAATGAAGTCCGGCCTTTGGAGATCTCAGGTAGCCTATAGCAGCTTGATCTATCCTACAACTGAGCTATTAGAGATAGACACTTAACCCTCACATTAATCCTACAGCTGAGCTGTGAGTGTGTGTTGGGGAGTGACACTTAACTCTAACATTAAACCGACAGCTGAGCTGTGAGTGTGTCAGAGATAGACACTTAACCCTAACCTTAACCATAACCCTACAGCTGAGCTGTGAGTGTGTCTCAGAGAGATAGACACTTAACCCTAACATTAATCCGACAGCTGAGCTGTGAGTGTGTCTCAGAGAGATAGACACTTAACCCAAACCTTAACCATAACCCTACTGCTGAGCTGTGAGTGTGTCTCAGAGAGATAGACACTTAACCCTAACCTTAACCATAACCCTACAGCTGAGCTGTGAGTGTGTGTTGGGGAGTGACACTTAACTCTAACATTAATCCTACAGCAGAGCTGTGAGTGTGTCAGAGAAGAAGGAGCCAGGATGTACCAGTGCGATTGTTAAAGGGATTTCTCTTGTGGGGAGAGAGGTAGCGCCTCCCCTTGTGGGAGGAGACGGTCTGGGTTGGTTGGAAGGGCTTTCCATTGTGGAATGTTCTATCAGAGGGCCGTCGGTTTGTTTGGGTGAGAATCGCTGTAGGGGGGAGGCTAATAATGGGAAGTGTCATGTGGAATTGGGTGTTCCTGTAATGACCAATAATGTCTGCCATGTCTGCAGTGAGAGTTGTTCTGACACCTGGTGCAGGCGGGATGTTAAGCTGCTACCATACGGATCGTTCATATTTATTTAAAATCCTAGTCACTTTTGAGCCACAAATCTTTCACACTCTGCAGACTACACAGCCCGTTGGCTCAGTTTTAGAGCTCAGTCTGCGCTCGGGCGAGCTCCAGATCATAGGGCTCGGTCTGCGCTCGGGCGAGCTCCAGATCATAGGGCTCGGTCTGCGCTCGGGCGAGCTCCAGATCATAGGGCTCGGTCTGCGCTCGGGCGAGCTCCAGATCATAGGGCTCGGTCTTCGCTCAGGCGAGCTCCAGATCGTAGGGCTCAGTCTGCGCACGGGCGAGCTCCAGATCATAGGGCTCGGTCTGCGCTCGGGCGAGCTCCAGATCGTAGGGCTCGGTCTGCGCACGGGCGAGCTCCAGATCGTAGGGCTCAGTCTGCGCACGGGCGAGCTCCAGATCGTAGGGCTCAGTCTGCGCTCGGGCGAGCTCCAGATCATAGGGCTCAGTCTGCACTGGGGCGAGTGCCTTTATCGGTGGAGCCACTCAGGATGAGGCCTACGTGGAAGCACCAAAAGAAATCGGTAGCAGCTTCACAAGGTGCAAATAAAAACAGCAGTGATGTTATGTTTTATAGACGAAAGTGAATGTTGATGAGTACCAATTCTTCTTTTAGATTCAGATCATTTTATAGGCACAGCCATTTTAAGCATTTTAAGATGGACTACCAAATTGCTCTATAAGTTTTGTCTTTGAATGCCATTTAAAATTTATTTCAGAAGACTTTGTTATCAATCTCTAGGTCACGTAGTCGAGTCAAAAAATTTCTGCATTTGTCAAATTGTCCTTTTAATTCGCTAAGCCTGAAATCTTGGATAATCTGGTCACATATTCCTCTCCACTCAGCCGCTCATCCATAGACTTCTCTGGTAAAGGTAATACTGATATGATCCATGTCAACAAGAAATGATCAGCGTACACATTAAAAATATATATATATGTACATTTGCCATTTAAGAGTTATGGTTCCATGTAAATCAGAAAATAAATATTTATGTTAAAAAAAATCATATGCCTTTCTTTCTACTAAAGAGAGTTATAGAAAGATAAACTTAATCATAAAACGTTAAAATTAAGTACTTATTCTTACGTCTTGCTGTGTGATAAGTGAGTTGTTATGGAAATCCTGGTTGCCTAGGTAACAGGCCCCCCTAAGAGGGCCCGGTAGCTGTTGCTATGGCGTAACCATGGTAACAAATGGCCAGTGATGGGGGATGCCGCCCAGGCACACACTGAAGAGATGATAGAGAGAGAGGGATAGATTTTAAATCCTAGTATATTAAAAACGAAAGCAGTTGAAGGCACGTTTTGCCCTGCTGCTGAATATACTTTTTAATGTTACTAATGTGTAGTGGACATTCTATTCTAATTCTTGAAGTAATGTATAATGGAAATCTTGGCAATTAAGATAATCAGATTGTTTAGAGGTGCATTTAAACCTCTCGCCCATTCCAGAAACAAATGCTCCATCTTTTTTTTTGCCTCTGGCTGGCTTCTTCCCAGGCCATAAAGTACACACGGTTTAAAAAATTCATGAGACACATTTACCCTGCGCAGCAGAAGGACATTTACCAATGTTACTTACTGAGAGAAAGAAAGCTACTGCATGGCTTTCTCAGGGCTGGGGCTGGATGGCAATGTGACATAGCAGACAGAGAGGAGCTGACTGTCTGATTGAGTGAGTGAGTGAGGGACTGACTGGGCGAGTGACTGACTGCCTGAGTGAGTAAGTGAGGGACTGAGTGACTGAGTGAATGACTGAGTGAGTGAGGGACTGAGTGACTGACTGTGTGAGTGAGGGACTGAGTGACTGACTGACTGACTGGGCGAGTGACTGACTGACTGACTGGACAGGTGACTGACTGACTGACTGGACGAGTGACTGACTGACTGACTAACTGAGTAAGTGACTGACTACCTGAGCGAGTGAATGAATGACTGAACGAGTGAGTGACTGAGTGAGTGACTTCGCGAGTGAGTGACTGAGGAGCGAGTGATGACTGAGTGATGAGTCAGTGACTGACTAAGTAAATAAGTGAGTGAGGCAATCGTTATTAAGAGTTTCGTTTGTTTGCAGTGTTAAAATGTTGATTTGATTTAAAGAAGTTATAGAAGAGACCCAAGCTTTGTAAAGTGAGGGAAAGGAACAGGCGTTTACTTAATGAGCACAATCTGGTTACTGACACTGTCCTATAGAGAGAGAAAGACGTACTTTTCCCATTAAAAACAGACACGAACAGATTACTTTGGAGTACAAATGAATCCTTTTTGGAGGGTGAGCTGTCGGATGCAATAGTCTGAAAGACTGATCAAAAAGTACCTCACTTGAGCTTCATCTGTTAAGAAGAACCCTAATTAGTGCCTTCCTAAAAGAGCTGCAGAAAGATATTCCCGATTGCTCCGGAGAACAGATGGATGGAGAGGCAGCTGTAGATGTCTCTATGAGGGTAAAACAGACAGAAAGAGCAGCCTTTCTTGTTCCCGCCCACGTGACGCCACGCCCCCGTCGGCTCTGCTGTGACGAGTGAGTGACAGCCAGATGAGTCTGCCTCCCACGCACGGATGTGTCACAACCAGCCCCGTTCGCTGGTGTGACATCGGTGCGCCCGGGGGAGGTGGTGTGCGCGACACAAGTTGTTCCCTCGCCTGGAACCCCTGCCCTGTGCATTCTCAGGCACCCCTCTCATTCCCCCTCCCCAGTATGTAATGACTCACAATGGGAACGGTGGGCTTGATGCACACACTGCTGTCGGCCCTTTGATTTAGAGTAACTGGTCTAAATGAGTCCGTGTCCCCACTATGGACAACAGGCCAGCCGCAGGGGTTGGCGTTTTGACTGAGGAAACGCTGTCGAGGTGCTGATGTTAGTGTTAGCTGACAGCGTTCACTGCTCTCCTCCCTCTGCCTGTCCTGATCCGATCCCACTGATGTCCTCTGCTGTCTCTCCCGCCAACGCTGGGCCCTCTCCTCTCCTCACTGTACGTGTGCGGTGTGACGCCGCGCCTGGCTGAGACGCGGGCGGGTCATGGGCGAGGAGCCCCCTGTTCCTAACGAGAGCCCTTCACTCCCAAAGGAGTGTCACCGCACCAGAGCGGGCCTGCGTGTCTCGCCGCTCAGCCTGCTCGGTGTTCAGACAGCAGGGTCTGCCCTGGGGGAACCTGCCGTTGGAAAACTAGGCAACCATCAGGCAACCAATCACAATTCATTCGACACACCACTTATTGGGGAACTGTGTCTGAATATAGCAGAGGTTTGTGAATACGAGATTTTTGTAGGGCACTAAGACGTGTATTGACACCGGGGCGGTAGAGTAGCAGAGGAATTTCATCCTAGGAGGGGCATTGCTCTGGTAGTTGAAGTTCTGGTAACTTAGGGGTCCTGAATGAATTCACTCCAGCTGTGTGATTGGTACTTTGAGCTCTGTGAGTTCTGGATAAGAGTCTACACAGTAGCGTCGTGCGAATAGACGGAGGTAACATATAAAGCCTCTGCTGTTGTGACACCAGTACTTCCCGAGGTGTTTATTGTAAATAAACGTAAATGCTTTCTAAAATAAACGTGTCCACTCTGCTGCTCTTCATTGTTTTTGCTGGGTTTCTGCTCATTCCTACCTTTGGGAACGATCCTTGTGGCGACTGCAGCTTTAACAAAAAAAACCCAAAAAATGTCTTTAACCAAAGAACTGAATCGACTGATTTTCAATAAAAGCCAATGGAGCGGAGTGTAATAAGCCTGCCGCCTTTAAACCTGTTAGCGAAGATTAGCGAGGGCGGCAGGTTCGCTAATCTGAAAGTGAGAATGTTTGGGGTTTTTCCAGTTCCAGAGACTGAGAATGGCTGGCTGCAGTTTTAGTTTTCTATGTGTGCTGTGTGCGATTGCTGTGTGTTTTTACAGTTTAGTTTTTTCTTAGCAAATCCCTTTATCCAAAGAGATGCATTTAGACTGTACCGTGGGATGTTGGTGTGTACCAACTACTGAAAGCTGTGTTTCGCCGTTCTCCTTCCCATCAAAATGATCCTGTTTGTATCTTCACTCTAGCAACACAGTTTGATGTTCCTGCCAGGGAAGGGTATTTGAGTTTGAAAACCGACAGGAACATTTTGTGCATCTCAGTGACTACTGACGAAAATACTTAAGAAAAACTGCAAATGGACTTTATAATAATTGAAAAAATGTATCAGAAATCGCGGGAGGGAGAGTAACAATCTGGAAGCAGTCAGGGCCATACCGCGAAGACCATCTGGAGGAAGGGAGAGTGTGAGAGATTAATTCCACTTCTCCAGCAGAAGGCACAGGGAAGCAGGGAGGACGGGAGAGGCTGGGCGAGAGATGGAGATGAGGTAGGGGAGAAAGACAGCTTGTACAGTTTGGCAGCTTGTTGGGGTGAGAGAGGGTGTAAAACACGGGAGTGAGAGAGGGTGAGAAACACAGGGGTGAGAGAGGCTGAAAAGCACAGGGGTGAGAGAGGCTGAAAAGCACAGGGGTGAGAGAGGCTGAGAAACACAGGAGTGAGAGAGGGTGAGAAACACAGGGGTGAGAGAGGCTGAGAAACACAGGAGTGAGAGAGGGTGAGAAACACAGGGGTGAGAGAGGCTGAGAAACA